>JAOTNS010000150.1:0-144696 GCA_028476615.1 Culter alburnus | reverse complement strand
GTGTTTGGGCATCACAGACATGGTCCTCATACCAAGCCATTAGTAAACTCATCCTGAGAGTACAAAATACAGTTAACAATTATTAGGGCATTAGAGACATTATCAACTTTATTTTTCGGGTGTATTATAGCCCAACCACAAGTTGGATGCGGGTTTCCTCGTTAGTTTTGTGACGAAATAAATGAGGACATGACAGGGTTTGGGTGGTCTCTTCAAATTTAGGTTTTCAGCCACATTCTTCTGTATTCCTCATCTGTTGGTAGGCGAAGGAACTGTACCATTGTCATAAGAACAATCCCTCAAGGTTAAATCAGAAGATTTTTTGTAAAAATGTTTCTGTAACAGCTGCCAAAAAACTAGATAATAGCTCCACTGTGGTTTTAACAAAATTTTCAAAAAAAAAAACTTTTCAAAACAACATTCTTCTGTTTTTTCCCAAGTTACACGTATAGCCTAAACAATGACTTTTAATGTGTTTTCAATTCGGACACATGAATGAAATCATAACCTTTTAAACATTGTTTGTACCATATTGTCACTGTTTTAATTTTAATATAAAAATTATCTGGTAAAAGATTGGATTTCTAGCACTTACTGTGATTGTAGACAATGCATGACTTTTTTTGGAGTGGTGACAGATGTCATAAGACTGCGCCGCGTGCTCTGCATCTGCTGTGATTCTGCTAAATAAGGTTGTTTAAGAATTTAAGTGTTTTAATCGACAGAAACAGTTTGTAGTTGTATATAAATAAACTCATTTCACATCGCTGATAAAACTATTAATGTAACATGGTGATTCTTTATCTAACTGTAATGAAGGATATTTGTGTGAGTAAAACTCATTCCACTGATGAGAAACATAAACCTGCGTCTCATTTCTCTGTTATAAATCATAAATCAGTTTATCATGAACACGAGTTCAGTCTCGGAGGTAAGTGGAGAAGAAACTGAACTTTCAACTCCGAGTAATGAATCAAACACTTTGATAAATGATTCAGTGAATCGCGACTCGTGCGGCTCAAACAGTGAACATGACCAAGAACACAAACACTAACAAATAATCGTTTTCATCAAAGAGTAATCGTTTAAATAAATCTATAACCTTTAAAATACCAAATGTAGATCATCAATGTCTAAATATTAAGTTTATCATTTGCAGCGTTAGTTTTGAGTGTTTTTGTTGTCTAAACAGTCAATGAAGACTATAACTTAATTCTCTTCTTAAGATGGTGTTTATGTAAAGAGGAGACTGAAGACGTTAAGATTGAGTTGATTAAGAGGAAAGTGAAGATATGCGATAATTATTAAAGAGGAGTCTGAAGCCATGAAGATTGAAGAAACATTCAGTGTGAAACATGAAGATATGATTGAACAAACAGGGTGGTTTATTCTCACAGCTGAATTCAGGCTTGATCATATAGTATTTCTGCACAGACACATTTCAGTACATTCACGCGTTTACACACATTCAGGATAATGTTTGGATTTGTCCTGTGTATGTTTCTGGTTTCAGTATATGCAGGTCAGGTGGTTTAGGGTTTTTAAGCTTCTCCATGTGGTCCTGTTCAGTATGTAAATGGACGGTCAAAATGTAAACAAGTTCTTTTCTGTTGCCACACTATACTCGTGAGTTTCAAACTAGTTGGCTGTGTTTTTTTTGTGTGTGGGTGCTTAGTGTACATAAATGTATGAATTATTTGGACTCATAGCATTTGTGATTTGGTGTCCTTTTGGACTTGGATAAAGTTGGTTTTATATTCGCACATCGGACATCTGTATTCAATAGCCTGTTAATCACCACTACATGGACATCACAAGTAATATGCCATTAAAACAAATATTGCCTATTTTGATGACTGTGAAAAATGTTGTAAGTTGACAATCGTGGTTGTCAATATCATTCGCTGTTTAAAAATTCGCAAACTTAATTATTGCACATTTATTGGAAAGTCTGAATTTATCAGAAGTCTGAGTGTGCGAATATAAAACCACTTTACCCAACTGTCCTTTTGGAGTCGGCAAGTGTCCTCTTTTTGAAAAGACACTAAATTTACCTTTAAAAGCTAAAAATTACAGTTTTGTGAGAATCCACTCAATTGGGTATGCTTAATTTCACAGTAAGTGTGAGATTAATCGTGATTAATTGCGATTAAAATTTAATCTAGTGGCAGCTATAATTTGATGTTAAATCCACTATTGATTATATATATATATATATATAATTGTTCTGAAAAACAGTATTTATTTAATTACATCAGAAGTAACTGTAATTAAACTACAGAAAAAAAAAGGAGTAATGGATAATTGACATGGTTAGTGTAACTTTTACAGGTTGGGTAGTGGTGTCTAAAATGCACTTTACGCACACTGCCAGCCTGCATGAGAGTTTCTTGAGAATCCAGAGACACCAGCAGCTTCAAATACCTGTTTGTGCTCAACACTGGCTTTTTTATAGCTGCCCTTTTAATACAATTATTTTTTAATTTTCGGCTTTATCTGACCGGTTCTGCTGTGCTCTAAATCACTCACAAATCTTATGATAATTCGATATCTCCATTCAGTTTCACACAATATTAGTGTTTCATGCCTTTGCACAACATTGCACCATTTCATGCTTTTCATCTTCAGAAAGATTTCTTCTTCTCCATATTGCATGAAAACGGGACTTGCTTAATAATGTGGAACAACCTCTAAGTAGGGTTTCCATAGACCTGGCAAATTATTTTGTCTGAGATTGATACCAGTTATCTAAAAAGACATGGATAAAAACAAACATACATTTTCTTAGGAAAAACTAAAATCTGAATGTTTATTGTACTGAAATCTTACTGATGTCACTTGCATAATAATTTGGAACACAGTGTATGTACATTGCCGACGCCCCATTTATTTATTTTTTTTCAAATAAATGACGGCTGTTAACAGCGACACAAGGATTGTGGGCTATCTGCAGCAGCGAAGGATACACCTCATGCATCCTCCGAATTCCTGCGAAAGAAGGACGCATTCCAAGGTCACGTTCGGAGAGTCCTACTTACTTTTCTGAAATGATACAGCCTCAATGAAGTATGCAACCTTCGAATGCGACCTCCGGGGATGCACAGCTTCTCTCTCAGCCACTCCTTTTTCCTGGTGGCTTTATCTGGTCTCCCTATGTCATTTACGCAATGAAACACGGGTGTTTATCTTTGCACTTGACCACTTACGCACGGCTCGTCTCCTGCCTCTCTCTCCGCTGCTGAACCACGCCCTTGCACCACACTCGCTCTTCTCCGATTGCTCCACACCAATCTTTTGACCTGAGGGAGGGTTCTAACAGACCAATCACAGCACTTGTGGTCTTGTGTAGAATTGATGCGTTACATTATAGCACAGAGATGTTGCACATCAGGCTACGCGTGGTACTCGCAGCCTACAGCGTACTGTGACGCAGGAAATATAAATCGCCTAAGTCTTCAGGAATGCTTGAAAATTACAGGGCAGGGTATTTGATTAGGGATGAAAGACAGTGTCTCCAGTACCAAACCTGCCCATCCCTGATCCATAGGTTGGATAGGTAGGATAGGATAGGATAGGGTATATAGAACATACACGTTGTTGGTTTTGATGCTTTAAATGTCTAAATTTTTTATGTCTATTTTGTCCTAGACCTAATGTCACTGAAAGAAGTGAGTCATGAACCTAATGAAAGGAAAAGAGAAGAAATTACGATGAACATCATGATTTCATGAATGGGGAAAGATCAACACAGGTTTCCCACAAAAAGAGTTCAAAAGACAGGAACTAAGATGTCCCACACAAAAAACACCTTAAAGTCCACATGAGAGTTCACACTGGAGGAAACCATTCACCTGCCAGCAATGTGGACAGATTTTCAGACACAAAGGAGCCTTAGACCATATGAGAATTCACAATGGAGAGAAACCTTTCACCTGCCAACAGTGTGGAACGATTTTCACACATAAAGGAAGCCTTAAAATCCACATGAGAATTCTACTAGGAAAAGCCTTTCACCTGCAAACATGTGGGAAGGGTTTCAGTCATAAAGGAAGCCTATAGGCCACATGAGGAATTTACACTGGGGAAAAGCCATATATCTGCCGACAATGGGACAGCGTTTCAGTCAAAAGGGAAGCCTACAGCCCACATGAAAATTCACACTGGAGAAAAGCTTACACCTTCAAGAGGGGAAAGAGTTCAGTAAAAAGGAAAAATTGAAATTCACATGAGAATTCACACTGGAGAAAAGCCTACACCTGCCAAGAGTGTGGAAAGAGTTTCAGTGAGAAAGGAAAACTTACAGTCCATGAGAATCACAAGGAGAAAAGCCTTACACCTGTCAACAGTGTGGAAAAGATTTCAGTCGGGAAAAGGAACTTAGGGACCACATGAGCACTCACACTGGAGAAAAGCCTTACACTGCACTCTGCGGGAATGGCTTCCACGGGAAGGAAGCCTTAGGGACACAGGAAATTCACATGAAAGAGGAAGCCATTTACATGTGATCAGTGTGGAAAGAGTTTCATATATAAAGGAAACCTTAAGGTCCACATGAGGATTCACTTGAAAGAGAACTGAACTTTTTGAAGTCGTTGCTGTGGAAAGAGCAGATGTGTAAAGAGTACCTGAAAACAATTCTTGAATAAAAGTACAGAGTAAAATTACTCCATTACAAGTTACCATTTCTAAGACACTTGAGTAAAAGTCTTGGAGTATCTGATATTAACTGTACTTAAGTATTTTACTCATGCTGAATTTAGGCTCAAGATGCACTAGTCCAGAAATGCCAGTGAAAATAAGAAAAAAAATATTTGATTAAGGAAATCATGTTTATTTCTAAAATCGAAATAAAATTGAACAGCTCAATTTGTTGACACAACAGCCTCTTAAATGTTAAAAGTGTAAAACTCTTGCAGTTCTCAAAGCTTACACTACGTCCCATGTCTTCTCTTTTCAGCTTATGGAAAAAGTGTAATTGACACGATGCCAGTTTACACCTTCTTCGTAACTTGAATAAGGAAGGCGGTTCTGGTGGAAGCTCAATATTTGACTTCATAACTTATTTAAAGGTGCCCATAGAGTTTTTACAAGATGTAATATAAGTCCTAGGTGTCCCCTGAATGTGTCTGTGAAGTTTCAGCTTCAAAATACCCCATAGATTTTTTTAATAATTTTTTAACTGCCTATTTGGGGCATCATTAACTAGCACTGATTTTTCAGCACGGCCCCTTTAAGAGATGCGCTTCCTCTGCACAACGACTGTCGACTATATTACAGCATTTACAAAGTTCACACAGCTAATATAACCCTCAAATGGATCTTTACAAGATTTCGTCATGCATGCTGTATGCATGCTTCGAATTAGTTGAGTAAAGTATTATTTAGATGGTTACGTTTGATTCTGTGTGAGTTTGAGGCTATGCTCTGTGGCTAAGCTAACATTACACACTGTGGAGAGATTTATAAAAATGAAGTTGTGTTTTATGCATTATACAGACTGCAAGTGTTTAAAAATGAAAATAGCGACGGCTCTTGGTCTCCGTCAATACAGTAAGAAACGATGGTAACTTTAACACATGTAACAGTACAGTAGCTACATGCTAATGAACATTTAGAAAGACAATTTACAAATATCCACTAAAAAATATCATGATATCATGGATCATGTCAGTATTATTGCCATCTGCCATTTTTTTCGCTGTTGTTTTGCTTGCTTACCTGTCTGTGCACAGATCCAGACGTTTTACTGCCTTTCTTGTCTAATGCGTCGAATGGGCTGGCATTATGCAAAATTGGGGTCATACATATTAATGATCCCGACTGTTACGTAACAGTCGGTGTTATGTTGAGATCGAGTGTTTTCCGGAAGTCTTTTAAACAAATGAGATTTACATAACAAGGAGGAAACAATGGGGTTGAAACTCAATGTATGTCTTTTCCATGTACTGAACTCTTGTTATTCAACTATGCCGAGGTAAATTCAAATTGATTCGGGGCACCTTTAAAATGTTGCATATAAATGCATATAAAATGCAGAATCAAATTAATCTAACGCATCGAATTTAATGTGAATCGTCTCGAATAGAATTGTTCTGATTTGATAAAAATCATTCGAGAACAAATCGAACACCTTGATTCCTGAATCGAATCGATTCGCTGTCTACCCAAGATTCAGAGCCTAATATTCACCCTTAATTCAAATTAAAATGTCTAAAGATTTGTAAGCATATTGCGTAGTTGAGTTGGAGTCATTGTTTGTTTAATTGTGTGACATAATTTTAGGCCAGGCTGTCAATACAAAGAAATTATAAGCACATGCAAAACCGAGAGAGGCCAATGAAATAATAACTGATTACGTTGCAATTCAATTTATTCTTACCCCTCGGATCATTAGTAGACGAGGAAGACGGATAACTGTTTACACCTCTGGGGCCTGATGAATAAAATTGCATAAGTACAAAAAAAGGCATTAAATGATTAGTTCACTTTTAAGTAACTTTTCCTGATAATTTACTCACCCCCATGTCATCCAAGATGTCCATGTCTTTCTTCAGTTGAAAGAAGTTTTTGATGAAAACATTCCAGGATTTTTTTCCATATAGTAGACTTCAATGGGCACCAAACAGTTGAAGGTCAAAATTAGTTTCACTGCAGCTTCAAATTGTTCAAACACGATCCCAGATGAGAATAAGTGTTATCTAGTGAAACCATCGCTCATTTTCTAAAAAAAAATTAAAATTATATAAGTTTTAGCCATAAATGCTCATCTTGAACTAGCTCTCTTCTCTTCATCTCTTTAGAATTCCAGCAGTGTAGACACTGCTAAGCATAATACTGCCCTCCACAGGTCAAAGTTGGAACTAATTTTTATATGCAATATGCTAGTTCAATAGTATATAACAATTAGTTCAAACTTTGACCTGTGGAGGGCAGTATTATGCTTACCAGTTGTCTACACTGCTGGAATTATAATAAAGAAGAAGAAGAGAGCTAGTTCAAGATGAGCATTTCTGGTTAAAACTTATATAATTTAACATTTTTTCAGAAAATGAGCGATGGTTCACTAGTAAGACCCTTATCCTCATCTGGGATCGTGTTGAACATTTGAAGCTGCAGTGAAACTAATTTGACCTTCAACTGTTTGGTGCCCATTGAAGTCCACTATAAGGAGAATAATCCTGGAATGTTTTCATCAAAAACTTTAATTTCTTCGACTGAAGGAAGAAGACATGGACATCTTGGATGACATGGGGTAAATTATCAGGAAAATTTTATTTGAAAGTGAACTAATCCTTTAAAACGTGGGTAGCATTTTCCACACATATATCAGGATTTATAAAAAATAATTTTGTGCGACCCATACGCATACTCTAAACTGTGCATAAGCAAGCAATGAAGTAAAACAGAATGATTTTAATTGTTTTACCTCTGATATACACATCTAGATTAAATATGCCACTCTCAACTTTATTTCTAGAGCATTTTCAGAAACCACAGTGGGTATCAAAGTGCTGTACATGAAAATAGCAAAAAATAAACAAATACATACAGTTTACAACACATTAAAAGCTATGGAAAATAAATACGTTTTTAACACCCACTGAAATTACCCTAGAGGAACCACCAGACAAGACTGATCATTGGAGCGAAGAGATCTCAAAGTTTTATGTAAACTAATTAAATCAGAAATATACTCTGGTGCCAAGCCATGGAGAGATTGTAAAACATACAACAAATAAATCAGTGTATCGAATCATGATTCAATCACATATTAAACTGCCAACAGCTGAAATCACGTGACTTGGTGCTCCGAACAGCAGATTCGATACACTGATTCACTGTGATCCGATTCTTCCTGAAGCATTGTTTTGAAATCGGCCATCACTAAATAGTCGTTATTTGTTTTTTGGTGCTCCAAAAATATTCTTGTCGCTTTATAATATTAATATTGAACCACTGTACTCACATGAACTGATTTAGATGTGTTTTAGTACCTTTATGGATCTTGAGAGAGGAAGTGTCCATTGCTCCCTATGTAGGCCTCACGGAGCCATCGGATTTCAACTAAAATATCTTAATTTGTGTTCCGAAGATTAATGAAGGTCTTACTTAGGGTAAGTAATAAATGAACAGAATTTTCATTTTTGGGTGAACTAACCAGTTAAAAGCCCAGCAGCAGTTCTGAACCAGCTGCAGGCGAGAGAGGGAGGCCTGACTCACACCCAGATACAAAGAGTTACAATAATCCAAACAAGA
This sequence comes from Culter alburnus, assembly GCA_028476615.1. Lineage (NCBI taxonomy): Eukaryota > Metazoa > Chordata > Actinopteri > Cypriniformes > Xenocyprididae > Culter > Culter alburnus. Next base: position 136,440 of record JAOTNS010000150.1, on the reverse strand, counting down.
AAAGACAAAGGCACGAACAACCTTCACCAATCATTGAAAGAGAGGCTGGACATCAACTTGACTAGAGATCTAGATTTGATGATCAAATTTAAGCTCAGTCAAAAATAAAGATTTTTCACAAAGGAAAGTTTTTCCCCAGGAAGCAATAACAGGTTTTTATTACAATCCATATCACATCCTCAGACAACAGACTTGTCTTCATTCAGTTGGAGAAAGTTTGTTTGCCAACCAACACTTCACATCAGCCAAACAGTTAAAGATAGACTCGAGAATAGCTCCCCATGTTTTATAGAGAAGTAAATTTGGGAATCATCAGCATACAGATGGTAATTTATACTGTGCTTATCAAAAATCTTATCATGATCGACCGTATTGAAAGCAGGACTGAGATCTAACAATAGAACAACAGGACTACCTGAATCTACATCTAATAAAATATCATTTGAAACCCTCAATAGAGCAGACTCTGTGCTATGACCAGCTCTGAAGCCTGATTGAAATCTATTGAGATATTATTTCTAACATTCAATTGTACAAATACAATTTTCTCTAATGTCTTTGAAATGAAAGAGCATTTTGAAATAGGACGAAAGTTATTCATGTTAGAGGCATCAAGATTCACACTATTGACAAATGATAACACGCTTGGACTATTTGAGTCCACCACCTCTTAACTAAAGCAGATGAGATAACATCACATGAGGAACAAGTAGGCTTCATTTGTGCAACTATGTTTTGAAGTTGTGACAGAGACACAGGAACAAAACTCAATTTTTTCAAAAGAGCAACAAAAGAAGCAGGATCATTACTAACAGATGAATCCAAGAGCCAATTCCAACAATCTTACCAGTAAAAATTTTTACGTTTCACATGTGTCACAGAAAAAAGAAATTGAAGGAAGGACAACTGGTTGAAGTACTGTAATAGTAGAAAAGAGTATTTTTGAATTAGGACAATTCTTTGAAGTAATGTAAAAAAAATTGATCTAGCTAATTTAACTACTTTTTGAAACTTCGTCAAACAATCTCTCAAAGATTCATACGAGACTTGTAATTTATCTTTGAGCCATTAACGGTCAGCCCTCCTGCCTAAGAGTATTGCTATTGCTGTTCAACCAGGCTGAGTCTTGACTTTCTTCTTCCTAGATTTCAAAGGAGCCACAGAATTCAAAACATCAGAACATGAAGAGTTTAAACTGGATAATCAAACTCCTCAGGTCCCATACCAGAACAAGGACTGAAAAACATCTAGCACCTGAGATTCAACAGCAACCAAACCATCATTAGCCTGACCATTATAAGAAAAAGTAGGGTTAAACAAAACAGTCTTGTGCTCAGAAAATACAGTGTCAGCAATTTGCACACTGCCAACAGAAAAACCAAGTGTTAACTCTATATCGAGAGTATGATCACGTTCATGTGTAGGGCCTACAACACACTGTGATAGACCAAATGACTCTAATAGATGATTAAACTCTGGTCTGGAAGAACAACACACGTGAACATTAATATCCCCCAAAATGAATATTATCTGAACATGGAATAACCAATAAAAAATCACTTATACAATCTTTATGATGTGGGGTCTATAATTAAGAGTACACAACACAGATTTAAAAGAATTCAACATAATTAACTGAACCTCAAACGTTGAGTAAGTCTCAGTAGATAGAAGTCTGCATTTTAAAAATAACAGCAAGGCCCCCACCCTGTCCAACTGACCTCGGGGAGCTAAAAAAGCTACAGTCTGGAGGAGAGAAAGTTCAGAAAAAGGAGCCATATCACCAACGTTGAGCCGTCTCAGAAATAAATAGAAAATTCAAATCGTGTGAGAGGAAAAGATCGTACAAAATAAAAGACTTATTTGAAAGAGATCTTGCCTGATCAACACCATTGTCACTGAAGTAGAGTCAGAAGAAAGTTGAGAAGATGAACCGCAAGCTCAGGGGTGTAGAATACGTAAGAAAACTTTTTATAAAAAGTTGTTCATGACCTGTTGGGGTTTTAATGGAGCAATGTATATAAATGCAGAATGATTTAAAATTCAAAGAGACAGGATAGTCTATACATGACATTCATGTTTCCATGGCAATCAGTCACTCACTTGTCACGTCACGACACACCCGCAGTCGCACCCGCGGTCCTGCGCTAACTGTATTCAACATTCATAGAGGTCAAGAAGAGTTCGAAAGCGGCAAAAAACTCTCCACTCCTTTTTTTCTGAAAAAGTCAAGCATTATAAGTTGGCATGTGGTATCCAAATTGTGTTGCACAATGTTGAGTAACTCTGCCTATTGCTCTTGTTGAATAATTAGCCAGTTTTGATGGAAATTATATGGAAAAAATTAGCTGCCCGGACAAACTTACATTATTTTTATTGTATTTTCCGTATGTCTTTTGTAATGTCCTTAATTTTAACAAATATGTTAACAAAACCCTTCAAATAAGAATAAACCCAGCAAACACAAATGTTTCCCTAACGTTCCCATATGGTTCCTGTTTGGTTATTTTTTGGGGGAACCAAATAAGAACGTTCTCTATTGGTTCTTTTTTTGCAACCTAAAGAGAACATTCCCTGCAGGTTATTTTTGAGTTTAATCTTATAACCTAAAGAGAACCTTCCCAGAACTTTCCCTGCAGGTTATTTTTGGGTTGTATTTCTGTCAATATTGGTAAATTTCATCTTCTGTACCATTGACCTGTGGGATTCCTCAGGGCTCCACATTAGCTCCCTTGTTATTTTCTCTACATATGCTCCTCTTGGTACTATCTTTGAAAAAATGGCCTAAATTATCATTGTTATGCAGACAAAATACAGGTGCTGGTCATATAATTAGAATATCGTGAAAAAGTTCATTTTTTTATTGTAAATTATTTTAAAAATGAAACTTTCATATATCTAGATTCCCTACATGTAAAGTAAAACATTTCAAAAGTTTTTTTTTTTTTTTTTAATTTTGATGATTAGAGCGTACAGCTCATGAAAGTCCAAAATCCAGTATCTCAAAATATTAGAATATTTCATAAGATCAATCAAAAAATGGATTTGCAAAACAGAAAAGTTCAAGTTCTTTAAAGTATGTTCATTTGTGCACTCAATACTTGGTTGGCAGCACATATTATGGCAAATGACTTGCTCCTAGCACAAATTACAGCATCAGTGAAGTGTGGCATGGAAGTGATCAGCTTGTGCCACTGCTGAGGCACTATTGAGCCTTCAGATCATCTGTATATTGTTGGATCGACTGTTTCTCATCTTTCTCTTGAAAATATCCCATAGATTCAGAGGTCAGGCATGTTGGCTGGCCAATAAAGCACAGTAATATCATGGTCAGCAAACCACTTGGAAGTGGCTTTTGCACTGTGGGCAGGTGCTAAAGTCCTGCTGGAAAGGAAATCAGCATCTCCATAAACTTGTCAGCAGATGGAAGCATACAGTGCTCCAAAATCTCCTGGAAGATGGCTGCATTGACTTTGCACTTGATAAAACACAATGGACCAACACCAGCAGACGTCATGCCCCCCCCTTCTGTTTCAGAAGTGGCTTGGTAGTCCTTTTCCTGAAGATGTCCGAGTGTGGTGGCTCTTGATGCGCTGACTCCGGCTTCATTCGACTCACTGTGAAGCTCTCCCAAGTGTTTGAATCGGCTTTACTTGACAGTATTCTCAAGCTTGTGGTCATCCCTGTTGCTTGTGCCCTTTGCCTACCCAATTTCTTCCTTCCAGTCAACTTTGCATTTAATATGCTTTGATATTTCACTCTGTAAACAGCCCCCATCAGTAATGACCTTCTATGACTTTCTCTCTTTGTGGAGGGTGTCAATGATTGTCTCCTGGACCATTGCCAAGTCAGCAGTCTTCCCATTAGTGTGGTTTCAAAGAACAAGAGATACCCGAAATTTATACTGTAGGGATGGTCATTTAATGAAACTCAAATGTAAATATTCTAATATTTTGAGATACTGGATTTTGGACTTTCATTAGCTGTACGCTCTAATCAACAAATTAAAAAAAAAAACTTTGAAATTTTACTTTACATGTAGGGAATCTAGTATAATGAAAGTTTCATTTTACAATAAAAAATGAACTTTTTCACAATATTCTAATTATATGACCAGCACCTGTATAGCATTATTCTAGTTATTATATATTTTAATCTTAAAAAAATGCACACATACTGTCTTTAATTAAAACTTTCCATTTCCTCTACTGTACAAATTATAAAAGTATTATAATATAAAATTTGCCAAACCTTTCTCCAAGGCCAGTGACTTCCTCCATAGTCATATGTGAGTTCCTCTCCAGGAATGATATCTCTTGCAGCGAACAGGCACAAACGGGTTTTCCCTCAACGATAATCCTTTTCATTGTACAATTTGGGTTTATGTGATCATATTTATAAGGCGGCCAAGGGAGCCATCCTCATGAGTGCATCAATGCTTCAGGAAACAAAATTGATCATTTAGCCTAACAAACCACAACAAGACAAATTTGGATTTGAACAAAATGAAAATTACTTGATTGATGGTTAGCCAAATGTAAACAACTTTTATGCTTTGTAATAGTTTAACCAATGTATTAACATTCTTCATAGCTCATGCTTATTCTTTCATTAATTTACAGTACTATCACAAAGAGCAATTTAAAACTGCTAAAACAAACAAAAAAACACATATCCTTTATATTCCAATGGACCCAGATCCCATAAAATAAGTGGTTACTTATTTAGTATTTTAAACCACTTAAATCATAGTTAAAAAGTATGTGATTACTGATATTTAACACTCATAATGTTACCAATTAAGAAACGAGTCCTGCTAGCAATACTAGTGGTAACAAAAATAAGAAATCATTCACTGCCTTGTTTATTCATGGCCATGATTTCCTATTTTATTCCCTGGTGTTAGCAGTTTTCATAATTCATTCGTGGAAGTCTTCCTTCCTGTGTGTAGAGGTGCAGTTCCGTGACCAGGCTACAGGGGTGCTGTAGAGCAGCGCAGCCACACACATTCACACACAGAAATCCAGTTTTTGTTCAAGGAGGGGATCAAGAAAAAAACTGCACTAGGCATATCAGCACCGCCTCCTGAGCCGATTACAACCAAAACATTGTGGGGACCGGGGATTTGGTCCCCACTATGTTTTTGGTCCCCACTATGTGAGTGTGCTAACGTGTTGAGGACCCCGCTATGTAATAAAAACAAACACACACACACACACACAAACACACACAAAAGGGACACTTTACCATAAGCATAAAAATCCCACAGTCATTTCCACAGATCTGGCGTGGCAAGCCCTATAATCAACCAAAAAAATAAGGTAAGATTAGTTATACATGAAACATGACTGGTAGATCAAAGCTACGGTCTTCTCTGTCACATGTCTTGTATATGAAATGCAGATTACAGGCAATCATATTTCATTGTAATATCAAATTATGCAATATATTATTCACCACAATATCATGCCCAGTCTTCTCAGTCCAGCTCCCTGGATCAATTTTCTGAGCAAGATCTCTATACAAGAAAAAATATAAATAATTTGAAACAGATAGATGTGACAACCACTGAGACATTATCAGCTGAAACATATCAGTACAGGCCATAGGAACGTAGCCAAAATGTAAATTGCTATATGAACATTACAAACAGTAAGCCTCAAATGTGGACCTAAATATGGCTCTGTACTCAGCATCACCAAACCCAGACTCATGCAATGTGTACTGCGAGTCTAAAAAGAGGATCTCTCTCAGGAGTGGCTTCATGATCTATAATGTGATAATGGTTAAAGACATTCACATAAGTTTAAAAGTCATTAGGACAAAGAGTAGAGCTGCAGTTCACTTTGTTGGAATACACATGAACTAACCAACTTAATATGTTTATGAACAACTGAAAAAAGCACAAATGTCAGGGCATGTCAAAACTTCTCCAGGCCCCAAATCAGCCTCAAACTCCAGAGGGTTAATTACCAATACGTATACTATGTAGTATTTAGTAACAGTAACATTCCCTTACACAGAGAACAAAGTGTTCTGGCCCGTTTGCTTTGGTCCAACCTGGAAAGACTAAGAAGTCTTTCATGTCAGCATCCTCCTAACATTAAAGCTACTGTCCGCGATTTTTGGCCCTCTAGCGGTTAATAAACAGAACTGCACGCGTCTTGCGGAGGAACATTCTAGCCGGAGCTACTTTTCTCTCTGTATGTCTATGGCGAGTCACGCAGTTACTGTGATACTCTGCGGTGAATCCTACCAGTTCGGTCTGAAATAGTCCGAATATAAACACTTATTATAAGTGTACCATAATGATTCAGGATAAGAAAAAAACACATTTTGGAAAATGGATTCATGTTGTATATTCTCATTATATAATTTTTGTAAATTTTAACACAAAAAAAGTTGCGGACTGCAGCTTTAATGAAAAATGTTGTCATTATGCAGATCTACATTTTTGTGACACCATACATATTTTATATTCACTCACTGGGAAGTTGGCAGTGATGTTGCTTTGTGTATCCTTCCATGTAGGAACAACGAACATGTCCTCGATATAAATGTCTTTGCCCTATGAGGAAAAAAACAGCAACTTTGAAAGTAGACAATAAAATAACAGAATAAACTAGATGAGTAAATTTCGTAGACAAACTTTAAGTTGGCTTGAAAAAGCCAGAAAGTTTGGAGTAGTTTTAAAAGCTTGAAGTTTGAAATAGTTTAAGTTTTAGTTTAGTAGTTTAAAAGCTAGTGAGTGAGTGAGTGAGTGAGTGAGTGTGTGTGTGTGAGTGAGTGAGTGAGTGTGTGTGTGTGTGTGTGTGTATGTGAGTGAGTGAGTGAGTGTGTGTGTGAGTGTGAGTGAGTGAGTGAGTGAGTTGTGTGTGTGGTGTGTGAGTGAGTGAGTGAGTGAGTGAGTGAGTGAGTGAGTTGTGAGTGTGAGTGTGGTGAGTGAGTGAGTGAGGTGTGTGTGTGTGTTAGGGCTGGGCGATATGACGATATTATCGTATATAGACGATGTCTTGGAAGTATCACGCTGTCGATATTAAAAGTCAGTTACACAGTAAACACAGTTTTGTCACACGTCACATGTGTGTAACAGACTATATTGGATTCGTGCATTGACATCAACCTAGGCCTATACCCGCGGCGCTAATAAGTAGCCTACATTTATGTTTAAACCGACAAGATTGTTAAATTAGAATGAAAAGGCTAAATTAAATTAAATTAGAATGGATAGCCTAAATGTCTATGACTCGTTAAAAATAACCACATTTGTTTTCTAGTGGTTTTGTTTTACACGCGCAAACAACAGAAAAGGAGGATTTACATCACGCACCCGCAGCAAAATAAACTCATATAGCCTAAATAAAACGAATAAATACACAAAATATATTCACTTAAACAATTAACAGATTAACAAAACGAAAGAAAAAAAATGAAGCCATATGCTGTTTTAATTGAGTTATTTTTTTCCGACGGTCTCCACACAAACACGTTCAAAAGGAAACTAAGACGGAAGAAAGTGGTAGGCCTACCTGTTTTCTTTATTTTACAAAAACAAAATGTTTTGTTTTAATTTTGAGTGTACACAGATATGTTTAAACTCTTTAAGTTGTTTTCACTGGTGGAAGGAAGCAGTTCAAGTTATCACGCCGGCGCCTCGCGCGCACACCTCAATAGCACTGTCTGACATCGCTGCCTGTTCATTATCAAAATAAATGAAACAAAATTCACAAACAACATTTGTAATTACTTATTTTTCCAAATAAATAATGATTTTTTTAAATTATTATTTCGTTATAAGAGGTCTGTAAGGACACATCGGAGCTCTAAAACATGAGAAAAAATAATTTTTCAGTTTTTGGTCATGCAGAACGAATCAAACTGTTTTAATCGCTTTTAGACAAATAATAAATACATTATAGCTTAACTACAAGTTTACTACGCGTTTAAACGTATCTATTCTGCCATCACAATGGCATCTCTCTTCCCAAAGTTAGACAGATAGGTAAACTCTTTCCAACACGTAGGCTTGTGGGAGAATGCTGCTTTATTCCACACCACGATGAATATGTTGAAACAGAGTGAAACTACAGAGAGGAGATGTAAATATAATAGAACAACTACGTTATCTCCAACAACATAACACTAATATGAATTCATTGTATATAATTCTTAAAATGGCTAACATTCCACATTACACAGCTTTATAACTAGTAAATTAACAAATTGAATACAAATTAATCACAAAACTTACAGACAATGCTTCTACAGAGGACCACAAAATGAATGGCTTGCTTCAAGTTTCTTCTGTGTTGTACTAACTTTAACTGATGCAATTAACTGAATTTAACTGTCATGGAATGTTACCATGGCAACTATTTTTAAAAGAAGCTACTATGTATTGGTATTGGAATCATCATTAAATTAATGATCCAGAACACTCCCCGCCTGGCATCCGTAGGATGTCATCACTGAACATGACAACTCTTATTCCATCTTTGAAGGAAGGAGAGGACTGTGTCTGAGATGGGACGCAAGCAGACCTTTGGTTCCGTCTTTTATTGTCTTAACTTCAACCTTCCTGACTTTTCCATCGTTTCCTGGGAAACTCTTTTGTATGATGCCCATGGGCCAGTAATTTCTTTTAACTTGACTTTCCTTGAGCAGGACTACGTTCTACGTTCAGGGTTACGTTCCTCTCCTGGCCACTTTCTGTGATTTTGAAGAGTGTTTAGATACTCACTTCTCCATCGATGCCAAAAGGTGTTGGCTAAACTTTGAACTTGTCTCCACTGGCGGATGTAGAGGTCTCTTTCATGAAAGTTTCCATTTGGAGGTGGAAGCGTGCCAGTCTTTTGTGTGAGAAGTGTCGCTGGGGTTAGGATGAGTGGATTGTTCGGATCTGTTGATACTGGTATTAATGGACGAGCATTTACAATAGCTGAAACCTCTGCCATGAATGTGATAAGGACTTCATGGGTGAGTTTTGCTTGACTGATTTTCAGCAACATAGAATCAAGGATGCGCCTGGTGATGCCTGTCATGCGTTTCCAGCTGCCTCCCATGTGTGATGAGTGTGGTGGGTTGAAACTCCAAGTGCACCCGTTGTGACTTAGGAAATTCTGTATTTCTTTGTTACTTGTGTCTGTACTGAATTTGAGTTCTTTACATGCCCCAACAAAGTTTGTACCACAGTCAGATCTTATCTGTTTAGCTGGTCCGCGAATGGAGAAGAATGTTCGTAGAGCATTTATGAAGCTTGAAGTGTCCAGTGATTCAATCACCTCAATGTGTATAGCTCTTGTGCTCATGCATGTGAAGAGTACTGCCCAACGTTTGCTGCTAGCGAGACCTCCTCTGGTTTGTCGTGATGTGATTTTCCATGGTCCAAATACATCCAGTCCGACATAAGAGAATGGGGGATCAGTACTCAGGGCGGTCCACAGGTAAGTCAGCCATTTTCTGTGCATTACTGAGAGTGGTGGGGGTGTATGCTCTGAAGATTGTTATTTTCTTCAGTTCTTTCAATGAATCTTTCCATGTTTTCCATTCATTGAACATTTTGTCTGACAGACTGTTAACTGTAGACAATAGTCCATGTCTTGTGTATGGTTTCTCATCATCTGACACCTTACCGTTCTGCACACTCTGCTCGGCACGCACTTGCACCACGGTTCATCTCATATCTAACAATGCATGAACATCTATAATACAGTTTGTAGAAAATAAAATTCCCCTAAACTATGTTCAACGTGAGTCCCGTATACTCTATATGACCATTTATGGTCATTTACGCCGTCGTCACCCAGGTGTTGCTAGCGTGCGAGAGCAGGCGAGACCTGAACATCTCACGTTGCTATCTGTTTAAACTAAACTCATTTAAGCCTTGCCAAGTTAAACATTCGAGTGCAAGGCACGAAAGAACTTGGTCGCGCTGTGAGAAGATTTGTGCACTCATCCGAAGCGCGTGATTCTTCCATTCTTCTTACCTTTGCTGCTGCTGCTACGACTCTTGTTTGCATTTGTTCCTTCATTGTATGTTCCACATTATGTTCTTCTCTCTCACATGTCTGAAAATAATAAATGCTCACCAAAATTATTTTATATGACAAATAAAACCATTATAGCTCATTTATATTTAATTCACTTTACTTTAAATTTAAAAACAAAAATAAATTGTAAAGCTATAATTTATTTTTTTAATTGTGGGCTGCATTTACATTCGTGACTGGCCACATACGGCCCGCGGGTTGAGAACCACTGCTTTAGAGCTTCTCGGATCCAACCCAATTTATTTTCCTAATTGTATAACACTAAATTATAATACATATTAATAAATTGTATTTATTATTTTTTAAAATGTGAGAAACAACTGCCTACTCTGAATTTAGAATATGCAATATGATATTTTTGTACGAAGTTAATTCTGTCATGTGACACCACATTTAATTGCAATAGAGCCAGTTTTCCAAACTAATTTCCAAATGTTTCCTAAATTTGGGAGGATTTTGTAGCATTTTATTATTTATTTTTTATCAAAACAGTCCTTAGATGGAAACCTGGCTAGTGATGGAATCTGTGATTATAGAGTGAGGTTTCTTTATTTAGCAACAGCTTTTTAAAGGTGTTGTTTAGTTTGACATTTTGTTTTGTGTTTCAGGAAAGAAGGCTCCTCGGAGGCCATGGAGTAGTGAAGAGCAGGATGCTGTAAAGCGCACACTAAGAAAATTCTTTTCCTTGAGAAAAGTTCCTGGAAAAGTGGCATGTCAATCATGTCTGGATGCAAATCCAGTCCTCAGGTCAAGATCTTGGGTTGACATTAAAAACTTTGTCCACAACACTCTTCAAACCATGAAAAGGAAACTTGCTTCCTGCAGGAATGCGGTCTAATTTCATTTTAAGATATTAGTTCAATATATACTCATTAATTTCTAAGAAAAACAATTTTATTTACATTATTTACACCGAGCACTTTTTTCTTTTGTTGGAGAAACAGAAATCTCTTGTACTGTATTTTGTAACTAAGTACTTTACTACATTTCCTTTTTCAGAGGAAAGTAAGCACTTAATTTCCTTTTTTCTAGGAGAAATGGAAATCTTTTGCATTTTGTAAAAACTATGCACTTCACTTGCATTTCCTTTTTTCAGTGGAAGTAAGCATTTCATAAAGTCTGAATACAATTATTATGCAAGTTGATATTCTGATCATCTTTTTTTTCAAGGAAAATTTAATCAAGCAGATTAATGTGTTTTGGAATTGGTAAAATGTGCTTGGAAAAAAAAGATGATCAGAATATCAACTTGCATAATTATGCACAAACTATATTGATTTCTACTGTTTATAAAAAATCTGCACAATGGTCTGCACTTTTTTCATAGCTTTTGTTTTCATTGTCCGTTTAGTTTAGTTTCTGTTAAGTCTACTCAAGTTCTTGTTAGTTTCTATGGTTATGTATTTGTTGTCATTCCGTTCTCTTTCTGGTCTCTGTTTACTGGTTTTGTTTACTCTTCACCTGCCTTCTCTTGTGTGTACCTCGAGTCTTCTATTACACACATTTCTGCCAAAATTCTTGTAGGAAGTGAGGTAATCCATTAGAAATTAACCCTGTCCTATAGGATTTTAGCTCTATAGGGCTAAATTAAAATGTTTGTTAAATTACTTTCTCATTTTCTCTACAGAGTTTATAGCAGTTTATGTAATGAAAAGTTCTCTTTATATATACTGCAGATAAAAAGTTTTTATTTCAGATAAATGTCTGATTATTTTTTCCAAATGTTTCTTGAGCATCAAATCATCATATTAGATTGATTTCTGGAGGATCATGTGACACTGAAGACTGGAGTAATGATGCTGAAAATTCAGATTTATTACAGGAATAAATTACACTTTACTATATATTCACATAGAGAACAGCTGTTATAAATTGTAATAATATTTATTGCACTGTTTTTACTGTATTTTTGATCAAATAAATGCAGCCTTGGTGATCAGGAGACTTCTAGAAACAAAAAATAAAATATTACTACTTGTAATATATAGAGAGTGAGAGATAAAGCCCAAAAGTTTTTTTTTTTTTTGCCATTTCTTATTAACTTAATGTATCCATGACAACGTCAAAAAAGCTTCTGCATCATTGCGCAGAAATGCCGAACTCTATCAGCGCGGAACCTGTTTAAATCAATGGTAAGAGACAATCAATTGTTCTCCTTTACAATTAAAACATTATTTTTATATTTACAGCGAAAGTTATGTTGATTAAAATATTAATAGATGATACCAAAAGTCGAATACAGTTACCTTTCATATTGATTACATTTTTTATACTTAAAAAACCTTTGGATAATTAATATTTAATGTATAGTACGATATACGTTTTTAAAATATGCTATGTTATCCACTTAGCAACAGCGTGACCTCAGAAGTTTGTGTATTTTCACGTGTGTGTTTTCTATTTTCTCGTTTGCGTGTCTTCCATATTTAAATTGATTTTCGCGCGTCTGGAGCCACCTAATGGTGACTGATGGCATTCGTTTGTCTCTATGGCCTTTAGAATGCCTGGTCCTCATTAATGCATAGGCCCGTCAAGGTCCTCACTAATATAGTAAACCAGTGAGTGAGTGAGTGTGTGTGAGTGAGTGAGTGAGTGTGTGTGTGTGTGTGTGTGTGTGAGTGAGTGTGTGTCTGTGAGTGAGTGTGTGTGTAGTTAGATATAGATAGTTAGATGGTTAGTAAGTTAGTTAGATAGTTAGAAAGTTAGTTTATGAGTTTGAATGCGTTTGAATGGCTCAGTAATAGTACATAGAATGGAAGTTTCATTGAGTTTAATGGGCTTCAGTTTGTTTTGATTTGATTTTTGACAGTTGGAGTTTGATGGAATGTTCAGATTTTCAATGTGTCAATGGGATTTTTGTCCAGGTTTAATCAGCATTTTTAGGAAAACCGTAAGTCAGATCAGTCTGAAAAGATATTGCAACTTGAGTCAGACCAGTTTGAAGGTCTGGGCTGAGTTTGGTGGTTGTAGCTTTAAAGCTCTAGGAGGAGATGCAGTCTAAAATTTGGCTCAGAAGAAGAAGAAGACGGAAGAATAATAATAAGTTTATATAGCAGATCAGTAATTATCGCACAACAGCCGACAGCATTTCCGTTTATCAGTCAAACATTTTAATGACCAATATGAGCAGCATGCTAGCTGTTTTACAATATTGGGGCCTTAAATAATTTTTTTAAACATTTAATGAAACATTTTAAACAGCATGTATCAAACTCAGTTCCTGGAGGGCCACAGCCCTGCAGAGTTTAGTTCCATCCCTAATTAAATGCACCTGATTTAGCTAATCAAGTCCTTCAGGCTTAATTGAAAGAAACTAAAATATGCAGGCCCATCTACATGCATTATGCGGCCCTCCAGGGGCCTGTACCATGATGGTAGTTGAACAAATTCAGTCTCATAGGATTAGTTTCAAGTTGACATAACCAAACCACTCCACTCCGGCTTTGTTGGTACCATGATGCTGATCATCAACTTTCTTTGTCAACTCAGACTTTGATCCGGAGTTTGTGGAGTGCGTGCACATGAATCCATGACATCAGTGACAAACAGCCAATCACATGCCTTGCAACAGAAGAATTTGGAATAATAAGAATTTGAAGGAATTAAACACATTTACACTAATGGAAAATACTTGTCTGTGAAAGAGGACGAATAAAATAAATGATCTTTCTCTATCATTGCAATTGAAAGTTGTCAAGTTAGTTTATATAGTTGATGATGTTTAGCGATATAGACTCAAATATAAAAGGTCACGTAGTCGTATTTAAAGAGTATATTTACACCTTTTATATAAAATATATATTCATTGAAACGAAGTGCTTAATAACAACTGTTAAACTAAACTTGTGTATGTATAATTCATTAATAAAAATATAGATCATATAATTATACAAACATATATAAATTATAAAATAATTGTAAGTAATTATCATTAAAACCAGACAATTTCAGCCTTGCATATTTGTTTTTACTATATAATGACCTTTCAATTTGGAGGAAGAGAAACTGGGGGAGTGACTTTGTGTTGGGTGTGTCAGTGTCACTTATATCTGATCTTATATCTGATGTGTCCAATTTCAGTTTGAGATTTCTTACACAGAACATAACCTGCCCCGGAGCAGGTTAGCTGTGGAGTGTAAGTTACCATGGCGATGAACACCGCTAGTTACTGTCATTGTACCTAAAACCCAGAATTGCTGCAAACTAATCTGAAACTTACATGGCTAGCCAGCTAACCAGCTGTATGGTACAGGCCTCAGAAACTGAGTGTGACACTGAGTTTGTTGAAAGTGTTATCATTGTTTGTTGAGAGATAGCCTACATGGGTTGTTTTTAAACTTGACAGGTTGTTGAATTCCAAATAGATGATGCATTTCATTTAGCACTTCATTTCATTTTACAGCAGTCAAACACTGAATGATTACACAAATAATATTTCAAATGAATCTGACTTAATTGTTTTTGATTGTAAAAGTTACCTACAGCATGCAAAATACAAGATGTATTTTTCTGCATTACAATGATTTTATTTGCATCCAATCACAAAAAACCAAAAACACACTGCAGTTATGCTGAGTCTCATACTGACACATCACTGATGGTCATTCGGGTTAATACTTGGTATTATGGTATTGTGCATGTGTGGAATACTGTATTTCAGGAGTAGAATGGGTCCTCTCTTCTGCCACTGTCGCATCGCACTCATTCTTAACAAGCTGTATTTACATTACCCTATTAATGTAAACCGTTTATTTTTATTATGATAATAATGTCTACTATTTGCTGCATAGCGCCAGGCCGCTCGCATCTGCTAGAGAATGTTATAGCTTGGGAGTCGGGATCTGTGAATGATTTTAATTCAGTTAACCTCATTTACTGATCCTGTAGGCAATATAAAGAAGCATTAAAATCCAAAAAAAAAAAACTTTTGTGTTGTGGACCCTGTCCGAGTAATTGCCAAAATTTTACTGATGAGTTTCATGAATTGTACATCAGCAACCAAGAAATGTAAATTTTTAACTCCACAATCTGCATAAGTTTATGCCTTTTCCGAGAGGTACTTGTAAATGTTATATCCATAAGAAAACTCAGATGAAACCATAATAATTTGCACACTCTACTGTTCATTATTGCCATGATCAGTATAATTCCGAAGACTTTTGAAAGGGAGATGATTCAAACCATACTAACCCTTAAAATATGTACAAAACAAATTGGAAGATTAAACACAAAGTCTGTTTACGAAAAAGTTTTTAACCACATACAGTACTTCAGCTCAATTCCAACTAACCGCCCCTCTTTTGAATCTCTTTGAAATGAATCTGTTCCAGCCTGGTTGTAAAACAAAATGTAATTGGTCAGTGTAATGTGACCATGATCTGAATGGCTAGAGTAGTCAGTGGGTGGAGAAAGTGATTCACAAGTGTACAGGTGGTGAGTCACAAATTAATGCCAGGAAGAGTTGTGCATTTGTGAAAGTTTTTTTTATTAGCAAATATCTTTTTTTTTTTTTTGGTGAATTAAATTTTTGTGAAAGTCCTAACATATATTTGTGGCTCTCATTCTTTGTATTTGTGCATACAATTTTTTTTTTTATGAATCTCTTTACATTTATTTTGGGTCTATTTAATCTATTTGGAATTATGGAACAAAAATGCCCCCATATTCGGACAGTGGTTGCATTGCAAAACATCTCACCTGTATCGGATTTAGTAGTACATATGGAAGTGACAAAATTTGGAATTGAAAAGATCAGATTCCATGTGGTTTGTGCTGTCATGAGAAAACTAGTATAATAAGACAAAACAATTTGTTTATTTTCAGATTGATGTCAGTGTCCTCCTGCTAATGACTGATGACCAGATGAGAAGCTATTTTCCCTCGTACGGAGATAGACTGGCAGTGATGGGGTTTTGTCGAAGACAAGAAAGAGAGCCAGCCTACAGAAAGTCAAAGCTGTTTGAACGTCTCAAATCTAAACTGAACAAAAGACAAAAAACAAATAATTCGGAAACTGAAAGCCTAAACCAAACAACTAGAACAAAAGCTTCTCAGCGCACTGTGAGAAAAGTCGAAATTGGGTGGATGAACTATGATAGACAGGGCTTTGTTCAAATGAGAGCAAAAAAGGAGGAGGAACAAGGAAGCTGAGTGTGCCAAAAGATTGGAAAGAAAAGAACTGATGGAGGAGGCAATTTGTTGTTTTTCCCAATGGAAAGAATTCTCTTGGCAGCCTTTCAGAATTCGAGTTGGATCTAACAAACTATCAGGAAGTGTCATTAGATGAAAAAAGCACAGTGGGGGAAATGTATGATGTATCATCTCACCATGATGAGGTTCTATCTCACAACAAAAAAGCAGGACAGAGAAGCTGAAACGGAAAGTGAAGTGGAAATATCAGATTCAGACACAACGGAGGACTTGCACAATAAAAATCAGGATCAAAGCCTTCCCACTTCTTCCAGCAAAATGACTGACTTCAATCAAGCTTCAGACAATGATGTAATTTTGTGGAAAGTGCATACAGTGTGTCTCCTTACATTCCACAGAGGATCTGCAGGATTCCGATGATCTGAATGTTCCTTTTCAAAGTTCTTCTCTGATCTCACCAGATGATTTGGACACAAGAAATGTAGTGACAGTATTCAGTGGAAACCTCACTGGACTAGATGAACAAATCTTAGATGACACTTTGCCTCTAAGCCCAGAACCCCCCGTCCATTACAAAAAAATCCTTGTTGTTCATCGTGGACAGATATTTCTGAACTTCTTTCACATTTCTGTGATGAAACACTGGAACATGCACAAAGTGAAGTAGAAGTGAAGTTACTCCTGCCAAATGGGCAGTTTGAGATGGGCCATGACGTCGGTGGAGTCTTCAGGGATTGCTTGTCAGAATTTTGGCAAGAATTTTATGACCAGTGCACACTGGGAAACTGTTTTAAAGTTCCCTTTCTTCGTCATGATTTTGGTAAAGAAAAGTGGGAAAGTGTTGCCAGAATAATTCTCTTTGGATGGAAAAAAGAGAAATACCTCCCAATCAAACTTGCACCCCGTCTTCTTTGAGCAGGCAATAAAGGCTCTGTAAAAAGTGATCTAATTGACAACTTTTTGTTGTATGTCGCGGAAAATGAGCGTGTGGTTTTAGAAGGCTGCAGAACAGACTTTTGTGGTGCAGACCAGGAAGAATTGCTTGAGATCTTGGACAACTTCAGTTGTCGGAGAATACCCACTGAAGAGAACTTCACACAAATCTTGCAAGAACTGGCACACAAGACTTTGATTCAAGAGCCTGCTTATGTTCTTGAACAGTGGACAAGCATACTTGGACCTCTGAGCAAGGACCTTGGGGAAATCGAAGATGTGTACAGTGCATTAAAACCAACAGTGAGGAAAATCGTGAGATCTCTCAAATTCCCCGAAACAATGAATACGCACCAGAAGGACATTTCAAAGCATTTTGTCAGCTTACTTGCGGGAGTGTGATGCAAAACGACAGTCTCTGTTTCTGAGATTCTGTACCGGATCAGATTTGTTTATAGGCAAAACTATAACAGTTGATTTCACAGACCTTAAAGGGTTTGAGAGAAGACCAGTGGCACATACCTGTGGCTGTTTCCTGATGCTTTCAGTGCACTATGACAATTACCCAGATTTCAGATCGGAAATGAATAAAGTTCTAGAAAGCAATGTCTGGGTCATGGACATAATTTAGTGACTGAAATGATTTATGACCAGCACTCATGGTACCTGTTTTCATGGCCTGAACATAGCAACATTTACATACACTTACATTCATCGTACACATGCGTGCTTAAAGTAAAAAGCACTTTAATTTGTTCACTTAATGCTGTAGAAAACATACCGTTTTCCTTGTTACTACTTCAATTACATTGCTTGTTATAACGTGTTAATAGACCTTCCTCATACATTTAATATAATGTACTATTTTCCCCTTTCCATTTAAACGGACATATATTTTATGCATAAAACATTCACTTTCATTTGTTCTGGTTATGTTGGACATCCATTTTATTTATTTTATTTTAATTAAATAATTTTTTATTTGACTTTAATGTGCAATATCCCATTGTTTTGGTGCAACCTACATTAAACCATACAAATTGTTCATGTTGCCTGTAGTCAAATGGCTTTGAACTGTTCTGAAATTACCCTTGTGCTTGTTGCCTTATTGTGAACCTGTTGTGCATGCTATAGGTTAAACGGTTTTGAACTGTTAAGAGTTTTATGAAAGTTTTTCTATTGAAATTTTACTGCAGTTTGTTGCATTTTCTTTTCTTTTTTTTTGGTTTGTTGTTGTTGTGCATTGAAGATGCAAAAGATACCACAAGCAAATAAATGCACATCAAAGTTGAAAACAGTTGCTTTTTTTTTTTTTTTTGTAGCTCTGTAAAGGCAAACAAAAGCTGACAGCCAATGTATCATGTAAATGTAATTGAACCATTTTGGTTCAAAATTAATGTTACACTATCTATAGAATTACATTTTTATTCAATTATTAAAACCTGGAATAAAGTGTAATTTTGTTTGGCATAATACAAACAACACCTATTTATATAAATTTTAATCACCTACTCTGTAATCATGTCAAAGTGAAGGTTTATCAGTGGACAAACATTAATTTAGATCAGTTTCAAGCTTAAATAGATTAAATAATTTAATCCTGAGGTTCAAAATAATGTACATCTGAAAAGCTTGCAGTGCTTAATGTGTATTCGAGTTATACAGTAACGACAGTAAACTGCATATTTTCACAAAAAATATACAAAATATGTAGCTTGAAAAAAATGTATACAGTTTTTTTCATACAACTGTTTACACACACACACACAAATATATATATATATATATATATTATATATATGTATGTATTATGTGTGTGTGTGTGTATTCTGGCCCTAGTATGTAAAAAACAAACAAACAAAACACACACACTCACACACACACACACACACACACACACACCATGGGGTTATACTATGTGTGTCTTGTCAGTAAATCACTTGGAGAATTTCCCCCATCGGCATGTTTATGTACCCTGTTTAGTAAATCTCGCCCTAAATAACAAGACCTCTATTTGCCACAGCATGCTGGCCTCCTTTGTGCATGAATGTTGATATTATGGAACAAATTATTCCTGCCCTGTGAAAACACAAATCATTTATCATTAAAAATGTAACATCGCATTGATGTATACCCATGCACAGGGAATCATAATGGGAGACTATTAAAGGGTTAGTTCAACCAAAAAGAAATTTCTGACGTTAATTACTCACCCTCATGTCATTCCACACCCGAAGATCTTCTGAACACAAATTAAAGGATTAGTCCACTTTTAAATAAAATGTTCCTGATAATTTACTCACCCCCATGTCATCCAAGATGATCATGTCTTTCTTTCTTCAGTCGAAAAGAAATGAAGGTTTTTGAGGAAAACATTCCAGTATTATTCTCCTTACAGTGGATTTCAATGGCTACCAAAAGATTGAAAGTCCAAACTGCAGTTTCAGTGCAGCTTCAAGGGCTTTAAACAATACCAGATGAGTGAATGATGAGTGATACCAGATGACTGAAACCCTATTCCTTGAATAGGGAAGGCGTAGGACATTCAGCATAAGCGTTATGAAGAATGCGGAAGCGGAAAGTACGTTCAATGCGATATTTTGTTTATAAAGCATAAACGGTTGTATTTTTTTCAAAAATGACCAATCGTTTCACTAGATAAGACCCTTATTACTCATCTGGTATCGTTTAAAGCCCTTGAAGCTGCACTGAAACTGCAGTTTGGACCTTCAATCTTTTGGTAGCCATTCAAATCCACTATAAGGAGAATAATCCTGGAATGTTTTCATCAAAAACCTTTTCTTTTTGACTGACAAAAGAAAGACATGAACATCTTGGATGACATGGGGGTGAGTAAATTATCAGGAAAAGTTTATTTAAAAGTGGACTAATCCTTTAAGATATTGTTGATTAAATCTGCTGGCTCAGTGAGACCTGCATTGCCAGCTATAGCACTCCCTTTTTCAAGACCCAGAAAGCTTCTAAAGACATTTAAAACAGTTCATGTGACCACAGTGTTTCAACTTTAATAGTATAAAGCGATACTTACTGGATACTTACAGTAGGCTGTACAGTAGGAGCTGGAGCCTAATTATGTCCACAGCATATGAATCAGGATCCCCAGGAGAAGTGTAGTTGGTATTCGGTTGGTACATGGTATTCTAAAGAGACATGAGAGAAAATTATTATATTGTAGGGTGTAACGATATGCTTAGGTCACGATACGGTACGTATCTCGATACGGAGTTCACGATACGATACAATACGTATCACGATATTTTGAACAAATTCTTATTTGAAATTCAGTTTCATTTATTTAAAAAACATTAACAAATTTCAATACTTTTCCTTGTTGTACATACAAGATCACATTTCAGGTTTAATAAAAACCTTCTGTATTCAAAATAACAGCTGAATAGGTCTGTCTGTCACTGAAAAAAAAATGTTAAATTTAACATGAACTTAGAATTATGAATAGGGGCCGTTCACATATCGCGTCTAAAACACGTGGAAGGCGCGGCCGCACCGCTTCTCCTTCTTTCCAAAGCGATTGCGCTCCCATGGCGTCGGAATAAACTTAGACGCTTGAAGAAACCTGCAAAGCTGCCTGTAAATGTGCAAGTGTACCTACAACAAAAGCTGTTTTAAACACCAAAGGTGGTAACACCAAATATTGATGTAATATAGTTAATAGAAGTTATTAGTTAGTCTGTCTCACTTTTTTTCATTTTCTTCATGTAATCCCAGATGGACTCAATTCAAGTCAGATCAGACATGTGGAGCACCAGCTGTTGTCAAAAATGTAAACTAATATTTCTCACTGACACACTACAACAAAAGATATAATTAACTTTTTATAAATAAAAAATATAAATACATTATCAGTGTGAACAATACTCACAACATTTGTATTACACAGTAGCTTAGAATAGTGCATATGTGAGTTGGAACTATTTAATTATTCATTCAATACACATTGAGCTGCTATTGTGCCATCAGTCTTTTTCTTAGCTGTTGCTCAGCCACCATGAGGAGTGTTAAAGGTTTGTAAAAGCAAACTATGGGCAGCATTGAGGGTAACTCCTTACTTTTTTCAAGTAACTAGTAAAGTATAGTATTACTTTTTAATTTACAAGAAAATATCTGAGTTACTTTTTCAAGTAAGCAACTTCAGTTACTTTATTTTCCCATTTATTGACTGACAGCTCTCCTGTCTTCATGCTGGGATCAATCAGGGCAGAGTAAGTGCAGAGGCCTTGTGTGCACTGTGTAAACATTAGTAAGTACTAGACTAAATGCCAACATGCATTTACTCATCTCACTTGCACAAAAGCAGATTCAGTATGCCTAAAAATGAATAAAAACAGTGAAATGCAAACTCAGAACATGACGCAAACCTGCAATTCACGAGTTCACACTTACAAATAATCAGATAGTAAATAGTATGCATAGTAGTATGCGTATTTGGCGTGCTGTCCAAGGAGAGGGCTCCGAGCTCGGTATTTTGGCCCAAACCCAGAGTACTCCCCCCGTATTCTGGTTAGGAAAGTAACCAGGCAAGTGTGAGGAGACGGGGTGGTGGAGGGATGCTGTAAAATGGTCGAGGAATATGGGTGAGTCGACTGTGTCTATATATATATATGCTTTCACTCATGCTGATTGGGTAGATATGTTGATTACTGATTGCTAACAGCTGGCTGAAATGATGTAACGATTAGTCAGATTATTTGAACGTTGCTCCTCCCGAATTTTGTTAATAAAACATCATTTATTGAATATGTTAAATAATACAAATATTCTATATGTATTTAATCCTGTTATAATAACCAGTGTTTTAATAATAAAAATTCTATGGGGTATTTTGAGCTGAAACTTCACAGACACATTCAGGGACACCTTAGACTTATATTACATCTTGTTCTAGGGCACCTTTAAAAAATGACAGTAGTGGTAAAACCAGTTTGAAAGACAAATGATGAAATCAAGATACAAATCAAAAAAGTTTGTCTTCATGTTACTTCCTGGTCAATTTATCATTGAGCATTGGGTTAACAATTCATGTTTGTCTTCTTTAAATAAAATCACAGTGTTTGAATCACTCATGGGTATATGTGGTGAAAATCTGAGAAACAATTGGTTTAAAATATTCCTTGCTTAAATTAAGTTTTAATGTTTCTAATTTCATTTTCAGTACACAAATTTCACACTTAAGGACTTTGTTGAATAAATCAGTAAATGCACACATAATGCAGAAATGTTGAAAGGTTGCCACAGAAAGTTTGCCATGAAGTATATTAACATGTAAAATGCAGTATCATTCTGGCTGAAGTGAAAATATTCTTTGAATCTGAGAGAGTTTTGGTCTTATACATGAAAGACACTAGAAAACTTAAACAAGTGAACAATATCATATGTGGTTGAAGAACTGTGAATTAACATTCTATAGCATTTAACCCCTTAGCATTCCTGTAAAATTTGCCTAAGATAGCATATCCAAATTAAATTGCAAGCTGTTCTTGAACCATTTGAAGTAAATGCATGGTTTTGGTCTCTTTTGAAAGGTATGTGTACCGTGGGCAGAACAGTGGAATGCTAACAGGTTTATGACGTGTTAAAGGAGGAGCACCTTTGTTCTATAAAAAGTCTAGTGGCTTCATTTCTATCATGCACACCCAACAAGGAAAAAATAAGTAAAGTAAGTGAAACATTATTATTCTATTTTATATGAGACAATCATATTATTGAAATTATAGTTTTCCACTGTATAATTCTTATACTATTTGATATTGAAGCTTTTTCATCCTTTATGAATATTTGAAAATGATTTACCTTTAAATACCAACATATAAGCATATATGTATAAATCCCTGCATTGGGAATGTTTAAATCATGTTTAATATAGCAGACTGTGTTTGCTAATAATTAAGTAATTGTACATTTTATGAACATGCGGAAGTCCCTGTACATACTTTTAAAAACATACTTTTACTGTAAATGTGTCATTTGGAAAAACAGGCTCTCCTGTTAGACATGTACTGATCTTTCCAGTTTTACTGTTTTCTTAGACAAAGATGTCTTCATCTGACAACCATGCACACAAACAGGAGAAAATTGATCCCTCTGCTATTAAGAAACAATCTGAGATGGAGAATGAGGAAAAGGAGGAGTCAGGAAATGACCAGTTTAATACTTCGTTTGGAAATCTCAATCTTGAGGTAACAGAAGAACAATTTTATACTGCACTGTAGATGCCATTCCCAAATAGGCCTATACTTTTTTTTTGTAAAATAGTAAATTACACTTACTTTTTAGTAAAAAAAACACCCTTACACCCTTAATTGAACATTCTGTCATGATTTACAAGCTCTTATTTCATTTCAATCCCATATCACTTGTATATAATGTATTTAACATACAATAACAATGATTTTTTTTTTATTATTTTAGATTTTTTAGGAGGTTATTTTATAAAAACTGGTTCTTTCAGTCAGTCACTCTCGACCTCACATCAGTGATCGACAAAATTGCGATCTCGCTAGAGAGGCCAATCTACTTTGAGTGTAACTAAAACGAGCATGCGATATCTGCATCAGCACGTTGACAATTCTTCTTTCTCTGGAAAGTTTGAGTCCCCTCTGCTGTTGGCCAGCTGCCGCTTGTGTGTAAAAGCACAGCTGCAGGTCTGCTTGACTCTCTGGGAGACCAAGGCAGCGAGAGCATATCTGCCAGCCAAACCCCGGACAGACCTCTTGCTCCTCAGCGTGTCACATGGCATCGGGCAGCCAGGTTGCAGCACTCACTCAGTGCTTTAGATGCCCGGTCGAGACTTGAGTGCCTCAAATAAGGTGGAGTCCCATCGCCTATTCCCTGTTGTAGTGCCCTCCCTGGTGGCCACAAGGAGAGATCTACTTCGTTGGAATAGCTTAGGTGACCTAAGGGTTAGAGAGGGCTTCTCCTAGAGGGAACCAACCTCCTAGGGCCCCTCCCCATCTAGCGCATTGCAAGCTGTGTAGCTTCCAGGTGGAATTGCTGGTCCTTCTCATGGGGAACCTAGCATTTCATTCTGGGCTCCCATGAATTGAAAATAGTGATGACAATAGTGATGACAATAAATATAGAATATTTATTAGAAAATTGACATAAACATATGAAAATCCATCAATATTTCTCCAAATGTGCATGCTTTTAAGCATATTAAGAAATTACGGTCAATATGAGATTTTAAGAGTAAAACAGTGGACAAAATGTGAAGCTTGAGTCTTTTGAGATCTTTTTAATAATGTATAGTTTGTCAACTGCTCTTTAACATTTAGGCTATATAATATTACAAATAGCCAAATGCCACTGGTTGGCCTTCTTGCAGCAACACTGCTCCCAGACCTTCAGCACTTGCATCCACTGACAGCATTACATCTTTGTTAAAATTGAAATACTTCAACACTGGGGCGTTGCTCACAAGTGACTTCAATTTTTCAAAGCTCTTCTGTTGCTCTGACTCCCAATGCCAAGCTATATTACCCTCTAGAAGTTTTCTCAGCGGAGCACTGATGTCTGACATGTTTGGAACAAACTTGGCCAGATACTGCAGCAGGCCTAAGAACCTCATTAGTGCAGCTTTGTCCACTGGCTCTGGCATGTTCTGTATCGCTCTGACTTTCTCTTTGTCTGGCTTCAACCCATCTGCAGTCAGAATGTGTCCAACATAGCTGACTTCAGTCATCCTGATCTTGCATTTGTCTTTGTTCAACTATAGATTAATGCTTCTAATTCTATCTAGCAGTTGTCGTAGTCTCTTGTCATGTTGTTCCATGTCTTCACCCCCACACCAGAATGTCATCCACTATGTTCACAACTCCATCTAAGTCTTCTAGTCTTTGTGCAATGCACTTTTGAAACACTTCTGGAGCTGACACTATGCCAAATGGAAGTCTCAAGAACCGGTATCTCCCAAAAGGAGTGTTGAAAGTACATAGTTTGGAGCTATCTTCATCCAGCTGTACTTGCCAAAACCTGTGATTGGCATCAAGCACTGAGAATACTTTGGCATTTGGCATCTCAGCTACTATTTCCTTGAGTGTGCGCAACGGGTAGTGTTCTCTCTTTATGGCTTTGTTAAGATCTTGTGGATCTATGCAGATCCTGAGTTTCTCTGGCTTCACTACCATAACCATACTATTAACCCAATCAGTGGGCTCGGTTTGTTTCACAATAACTCCAAGATCTTCCATTCGTTCAGTTCCATTTTGACCCTGTCCTTTAGTGCTATGGGTATTTTTCCTGTGCGTGAATGACTGGAGCGACATCTGGGTTGAGCTGTATGTGGTGCAGTCCTGGTACACATCCTAAACCAGTAAACACATCTTTGTATTCATTCAGAATGTCAGTTTGGTCTTTGTTCTCTACTTTGTAAATCCTTTTAATCAGTCCGAGTTTTGAGCATGCTTCTCTTCCAAGGATAGCTGGTGAATCCTCATCTACAGTTTGGAATTCTAGCTCGAACTCATCTTTCTTTGTAACCACATTTGAGCATTGCCCTTGCCCTTTGGCTCCATCGTGTGGCCTGAATATGTATATGTTTGACTTTTCAGTGATGTTGTCTTGTTAGAGGTTTTCTCAAAGTCTTTATAGGACAACACGTTGCACTCTACTCCTGTGTCTAGCTTAAAGGTTAGTATGCACTTGTTATTCTGACTTCCTGCCCATTTCTTGTTTTCACTTTCCATGGTAGAGACTGTATTCATTTGTGCCAGCCATTTGCTAGCTGTCTGTTCTCTTCGTTCAATTTCGATGGTACCTATAAACAATTCAGCATCTTCTTGCTGCTCTATTTCATGGACTTTTTTCTCCATTTGTTACGTCCCCCTGGCGTCTAGGGAATACGGAGACGTAACACGAAAAAAATGAATTATTAAAATGCTGTTAAAAGGAATATACTATTTTATTAAGGAGATGTGATGTGTGCAATAAAAAACAGGCAGAGAAGAAAACTGAATTTGTAATTGCTTTTAGTAAGGAAAATAATTAAATATGACAAAACACCCAATAATACAATAAGCAGTGAACCAAGCATACATTCAAAACAAATAAATACCTATTTACAAATTATATACAAACGTAAAAAATTAACGATAACAAAGCGAGGGACAAGAGCGGTGCTAAAGAAAAGAAATCAATAAAACATGAACAGGTTAACTAAACCCAAAACAAATGCTAAGCTAATCAAAAGAAAGCAAGGAAAATAACATCTTCAGTGTAGGACACCGCTATCTACACTATCTAACAAACATAAATACATAAATTAGGCACCCGCTCCTAACCTAGTGTGTTTAGACAACTTTACGTGCTGTGAGGTGTAAGTCACGTGACGTACTAACCTGGTCCCATCACAATAGGCTTGTTCGACTTGATGCAGCGCCGCAAAGACCGATCGGCGGCTGACTTGAAGCAGTGCATGCCGGTAAGATATGTTGTCCGACTTGAGACAGCGCTGACATCATGTGACTGTGACGTATGGCTTTAAAGTACCGCGAGAGCGATTCGAGATCAGCCGCCTGAGTTAGCCAGCGCAGTTTCTCAAGAGGAGCTGCACGAGCTGTGATGACGACACAGCTGTTTCATGATTGGCCGGATTCACCGCATGACAACGATCACGTGTGTTTTGTGTTTATTGTCACGCCTTCAGCTCCACTAATGCTCAAAAATCTGTGTTTTTATAACAGTTAAAGCTCTTTTCATGTAGTCGCGATGATATATTGTGTCATGTTTATCAAAATAAAACGGATAAAAAACAAAGACCCCACTACATTGTTATTTAAATAACATATGCTTATGTTAAAGTTTTGAATGAAAAGGTCTCTGAAACATCAGTGTATTAGTCAAATATTGCATTTATTTCACTTCAGCTGTGATAAAGTATGCAAACGCAGCGCGAGCGTCACTACGGGAAGCAGAAAGTGTCCGACTTCACGTCTCCGTTTTCAGCTCCCGCCTGCACGCGGCTAATCTCGCCGATCGGTTACATCCAGCCCCAGCCGATGTCGAACACACCTTATGTATCGGAAAAGGACTTGAACAAACTCTGGTAAACCGAGAGTCGAGTCACACCATAAACTCAATGAGTAGATCATGAAGAGCAAAGTTCTAAATAAAGAAAACACACTAAACGAATCAAAATAACAACTAAGCAAGGGCAAAACAAGAGCAAATGCAGGCAAGCAAACAAAAGAAAAGCAGACGCTTTCCAGCGCTCGTGTCACATCGAGGTCTTTATAGGGGAGAGTGGGGTAATGTGAGACATCGGGTAATGTGAGACACCCCCTGTATCTCGAAAAAGGAACACATTTGTGGTTATGTGACAATTATGTTTTCAAGCCCCTCACATTTCCCCTTGGCCATGAAGGAGAGGACCTCATGGTGCTGTGCTAAGCATGTTTTTTTCACAAAAATATTTTTTTTGCATGTAAAAGTAAATTTTCTTGCGGTCAACTTAATCAAATGTTGTGCCAAAGGAAACTGATTCAGGTAGAAAAACTTATATCATACATGTTGATGAACTATCAACATATAAAACCATGTGATGATGCTAGCTGAAGATTATCCTGAATTGCTAAGAGAGATTGTTTTTTTCTAAAATGTAGTGGTGGGGTAAAGTGAGACATGAGGCACAAGTTAAATTTAGTCTTAAACATATTTTAATGTTTAATGTTTAATATTTTACATTACATATGTTTATTTTTAATGTCATAAACATTGTAGAAAAGCCATCATGCCAAGGCAAAACATCAGGAAGACAACCTCTGGGGCAAAACACCCCTCGAGGAGAATGATGTGGCACATGTTCCTAAAAGTGATGTGGTGAAGAAGCTGCCTCAACCTAAAAGGCCTGGAGAGATGGAGAGAGCAACTCCTCATCTTTCCCTGTAACCTTCAGGGCTGGAATGTAGAGTAGGCCTAGTTGTAGAGTATGACAGTAGGCTGATGTTCTAATACAGGTGGGTCTAGTCCTGTGTTCTGAGTCCCAGGCTGTTCTAGCTGGTTCTGATTGTCCTTTGCTCTGACCTCCAGACACTAGCTGGCTCTAAGGGTGCATTCACACTTGTAGTTCGGTTTGTTTGGTTATATTTGGTACGGACCAGAAGAAAAAAAAACATTTAGTCCCGGTCCAATTAGCGTTCAGATTGGCAATTTTATCACCAAACCAAAAGATACCGAACCTTGAGTTCATTACGTTCAATACATTCACAATGTGATTGGTCAGATTTTATGACGTATTGCCTATTTTGAATTGGAACTTAAAGGTACAATCTGTAAGATATTCGCAGTAAAATATCCAAAAACCACTAGGCTAGTGTTATATATTTTGTCCAGCTGATGACTAACAATATCTCTAATGTTTTCAACTACTTGTAAATCATGAGAAAATTCCCATTCTAAACAGTGACACGGGGCAGTGCAGTCGCCTGTCAATGACGTCAGTCACCCTTTGTTACCGCCTTTACTGACGTAGAAACCACATGACAACAGTGTCGTGGACAAATGCGGAAGTAGTGTCTAGCGTCCAGCAAACCACTAGCTTGCTTCAAGCAGTTCCTTATTTACTTCTTGCACGTTTTATGCTGGATTGTGTTACTTATTTATGGAACATAATTACTGTTTACCGTCTGCCGCTGGTTCTGTCGTCAAGGACAGCTCCCGTAAACCTCATACTCATGACCGGAAAAGCGGAAGCGGCGCCGGCGACTGTGACATAATAAAAGTCCCACTGCTCATGGGGCGTGTGTTGCGCAATCGCTCCAGCTCCTCGTTCAGCTCCACAACACTCGCTCCTGCTCTGCTTCATACTACAGTAACGTTAATAATCACATCCATGAACATGAGTTCTTCCCGACTCCAATCCCTATTCTTTTGCACCGTCCATTGAGATGAAGACCACATGTCCCAAGTTTCTGCTCTAAAACTTGGCGTCATCAAACTACGCCTTTGTTTTGAATAGGCTTCTAGCGACCTCTAGCGGAAAAAAATATTACAGATTGTACCTTTAACAAACATCCAAAACAATGCTGTGTGCTGGGGTAAATGCACTTGTTGTGTGTGCGTAGCCTGCATGTGATGGTATTTTGACCAGCTGGGAACTCATGAAGAGCTCATAAAATGTGTAAAGTAGTCAAAATAGCGGTGGGAATCCATCCGTTACACACACAAACGAGACGCGCGTCTGATGCCTGTGATGGGCAAACTTGCGACTATGACAAGAAAAACCAACATGCGTGAGGATTCTATCCTTTTTAGGGTTTCAAATATGTTCAAATGAACCGCACTAACTGAGCAATCGCACCAGGGTTTGTTTTAATCAAACCAAACATGACAAGTGTGAACGCACCCTAAGGTCCTGTGTTCTGACCCCAGTCAATTAAATATTTTGAATTATATTATGTTGTATTTGATTTTGTTCAAAGTTACTTTCAAGTGTTTAGGAAAAACAAGTGCTTAATTGACCAATCCCCATGATTCTGTTACTAGTCCGACATTAGTTCTGGAATGTGTGGTTGTCAAACTAGCTGTCAGGATTCAAACGGTTACAACAAGTGTTGTTTATATAGTTTCACAGTGGAAAAAGTAAGTGGATCAGTTTACCCCCAGCTGGTTCACTTTACCCCCTTGATTTTTGTGGTCTGTCTCAGTTTACCCCTAAACTGGGGTAAAGTGAGACACAAGATGACTTTTTTAAAAACGATCATATTTTCACGTATCTTCATCCTGAATACATTCTGATCCTTTCCATGGCTAGGAAACATCCTGAATTAATGGGAAAGGTGTAAATTTTACTGATATATCATTTTAGCTCGCTTAGAGGGGAGCAAATGTAAAAAATGTCCCACTTTACCCCACTCTCCCCTACGTGCCCACTAGCATCTGATTGGTTCTCGGGATGTCGCGTGGACTTGATGACTGGCAGCGACGTCATCCAATCACAGGACCTGTAACAGGTGAGAGTGAAAGAGAGGGAGAAAGCACTACGGGACGTAACACCATTTTTCTAGGTTTGCCTTTTTGTTTTGGTGTTTTGCACATGTGGCTAAAATGGTACTTCCGCGAGCACTCATTACAAATTTTGCCATATGCCGGACAATTCCTTGGCTCATGTACATAACCAAATCTCATGCATTCTTCCTTCTCTTTTCCTGTGTGCTTGATATTTGACTGTATGACTGTTGACTTGGTTTTCGTGATTTTGTTCACGGCCACTTGCTTCTTCATGCAGTACCTTCATATGGCTTTGTGTTACTTCGTTGGCACGACAGATATTCACAGCCTTCCCTAGGTTCAAATCCGCTTCCCTGAGAAGCCTAGCTCTCACAGTGTCATTGTTAACACCACAGACAATGCGGTCTTTAATCAAGTCATCAGTTAATAGTCCAAAATTTAGAATCTTTTGCCTTATTTTTCAAGTCGGTCACATATGCATCAATGGTTTCGCTCAGTCCCTGTGCTCTCATGAAAAAGATATGCCTCAGATACGTAATGTTCTTTCTTGGCTCACAGTACTCTCTAAACTTTTCTTTGAGCACATCAAAATCATCCACATCATCATCAAAGTCCATGGTATTAAAACCTTTATAGCATCATCTCCAGCCAAGTGAAGAAATGTTGCACACTTAACTTTGTCACTCTTCTCTGCAATGCCACTTGCAACGAGATACAGGTCAAACTTATGAATCCACGTTTGCCAGTTTTCTGCCAGATTTCCTTCGAAACATAAACTGTTAGGAGGCTTCAACTGCTCCATCATTTTCTTCTGACACCATCTGATATTGTAATATTTGTTGTGGGTATATTTTAATAAGTCACAGAGACAGCAGATGAACGTGACGATCTCTTTTTACTCATCTCTTGTTCTTTTTTAACACAGATTGTATCCACCCACACATTTACAGATGGAGAGCACCCTCAACAGGTAAGGAGTAATAACACAATTACCATACATCACAGAAGTCATGCGAACACACATTTCTGGCAAACTCAACCGTGTGGCCAACACGCTTTCATGAGTTGCGCTTCCAGGAGAATGGAGACTCCATCCCCAGGCCCTTCAGGGTTAGTCCATGTGTGTATATTCCACTAGACCTCCTGTGGAGGATGTGGCTTCCGCAGCGTTCCTTCTCCTATGGAAAGTGTATGCCTTCCCAATGTTATCTAAGCACTGTGTGGGCAGTGCTCTCTTTCCCTGTGTAAGTCCTGTCCCATCTTCGAGGGGGTTGCGCAGTTGCTGTACCGCCATTGGGGTGCCAAGTCCATCTCAGCTCCTCAGTGAAAACCTGAAGTATGTGATGCACCTGCTGCTCATGAAATATGGAGCAGCTGATGCAGATATCGCATGTCAATGTGCATTGGCTCGTTTTAGTTACACTCAAAGTAGATTGGCCTCTCTAGTGAGATCCCAATTCTTCAGTCACCTATGTGACCTTTCCCTCCCTCAATGAACAAGGGTTACATACAAGACTTTTTCTGACCAGTGACCAGTTCCCATTTGAAACTTTTTTTAACTATTTGCATGTTGAATGATAGATTACATTAAATAAATAAATAATAAAGTGGTACAGGGTGTGGATTAGAAACATAAAATGCTTCCAAGAAATGAAATGACCTAAATAAATCTAAACTGCAAATTTAATGGCAGTTTAATAGCAGATAAAATAAAAAATACTTATGTAGAATTGAGATGAAAGAACAGACAATGTGATGAAGATGCAAGTAATTAATTCATAGTTTTCATTCACATGACTGTCGCAAAACAGCCATGTAACTGCAGCACCAGCCTGTCAATTTTCCATCTTAAAAACAAAAATATGTGAACAAGATTCAAGTTTTGGGCACTTGTGATTCATATACAGCACCTGCAGTGAGTTCAATCACTAAAGGCAGTGGGATGATTTTTTAAAAAGTTAACATAAAAAACACTGGGGTGTAGGGGTGACCCTGAATAGTCGACGATTCGAAGCTTCGATAGGAGGAGCCTGATTCGACTACCAATCTCACAGTCGAATCTACACAGAGGTGTTATGGGGGTGCTCAATATCTGATTGACCTACCGGTTTTCTCCCCACAAGTTAATATACAGCCTATTATGTTAATGCTGTAAATAAAAATGTGAAAAGAAAGAAGCTTTTAATAAATATTTTAATGTGTGTGAATAAATTCAACCACCCCTGTGACAGATTTAAGTTTCGCTTAATTTGACAATTATGTAGTAAGTAATATTAATTAACATCATGTACTTACCTTAGGATTAGGAAAAAGGTTAGGTTTAGGGTTAGTTGCTTGTAATTTACTGTTTTTAGTAAGTACATGCAAAGTGTAACAAAGACACTAAAATAAAGTGTTACTGTTATGCAATACAGCATGAACACAATAAGTACACTGTACTGTAATGTACATTTTGGGTAAATACATAGTAGTTAATGACATCAAATATAAAGCGAGACAACATTCTTTCTTTTGTGGAATGCAAAAGATATTTAGATTAATGTTCATGCTCTTCCATAAATTAAAACTGGATGGGGGCTAGAGGCTGTCAAGTTTAATTCCATTCACCTGAATCCATATAATATTTTTTGTGTGAGGAAAAGACTAAAATTTAAGTTGTTATTCACTGAAAAGCTTGTCTTGAAAATCTTGCTTGACAGGTCATCATTCACTTTCACTTGTATGGAAGAGATCATCTCTTATGACTATAAATAGAACTACTCTTATGATTCATATACAAAGTAAGGTGGATGAAATTAGCAAATTTCAGATTGGAATATATAAAAACTGTTGAATTGACAAATGCAGTTGAATGAAGGTTGTATAAACTGTTTATCTCTCTCCAGGAATCACCGTCTGACAGAAAAGATATCAGAGTCAAATTTTTGATCAATGTCCCAATGGGGATTAAACCTGAAACGGCTAAGACGCTGAATCAGATTGTCAGAAGTTTCTTGATCTTCTGAGAGCACAGCTTTCAGGGAAGAGGATAACTTACGTTATGAGGATATTGCTGTAGTTTTTGGCCTTAATGGAAAGGAATCAGATGAATTTGCTGTAGATACTGAATTTCAAAGCATTATTAGTGAAATCCATTTTGAAAAATTCTGGTTTACATGGACAGAAAATAATGGCATCCCATATCGAACAATAAGAGAAAAAATTAAAAACCATGAGCACACCAAGGAATTTGTAAAATACTTTACAGACAAAGACCCAAAAGATAGAATCTATTTCTGCTTTTTTGACGCAGACACAGATAATTTTAATCACGTATTGAGCTCTTACATAGATGTAATTAAAGAGCACAACTACCCAACAGTGATGTCAACTGGTTATGTGTTTCCGGAGGATTCAGAATTCAGAAAAAAAAGCGAACATGATCGTCATGTGCGCATAATAACAGCTGAGCACTTTCCTTTGGGCACTTACTACCCAGAGCCCAATTTCTGTGTGCTTCTACCTGATGGATGTGACACTCTTCCTGAGAAGTTTGATTTCCCAAGAGATGGAGAAAATAACATGGAATCTCCTAATTTGATAACACAAGTAAAACAACGTAAGGTTTTCTCAGCTGTGTTTGCAAAAAATAACCCAGTCATTACTTCTGTTTCAGAAAACACACAGTTTCACACCACAAAAAGGACATGGGCAATTAGTGCTTATGCACACAAAGAGCTTAAGGTTACTGAAAAATATAAAATAGAAAGATTTAGAGAAGAATATTTCAAAGACAAGCGTAGAGCAAATCGTGTGTATGCGTCTTTGTTAATAGGTCTGCTAGACTCAGATGTAGCTGCTCAGAATATAAAAGATGAAAAGCCTTTTGAGGAACCTAGTGCAGATCAAGTATTCAAGGCAGCTAAAGCTGTTCGGGAGTATCTTAAGACTATAGAGACAGAAGCATGATGACTAGAAATTGATATGATGGTTATACATTGATATATGTTTGTGAAGGTCTCACGTTACCCCTAATAATTCGTATTTCTTGTCTGTGTATACCCTGTTTATTTTGGTTTTATATTTGTTTGGTTTATTTGCATAAATGTTTGTTTAAAAATTACTTTGGATTATTTTTCCCAGTCTAAGGTGTACATTAGACAAAAGAAAAAGGACACCAGTAGTGATGGGAAGGTTGATACCGGGGCTCCGATGCTCTGATGCAGTTTTCAAAGCACTATTGTATCACACACTGTACCGATGCTTGTATCGAAATGACAATACCACATGACTGATGATGTTTGAAGCTTTGAACGTCATGCAGTATCGGAAAATCGAGACAGCTGGTTTGAAAAAATTGGTGCTTCACCTGATGCATAAATGCATTTAATCATGTTTTATTGCTGGGGTCTCTATGGAAGCCTGTTTCCACAACAGTTGAGTAAAAAAATATAATTCTGTAAGTCATAATAATGAGAAACTTTCTCATAATTATGACTTAGTTTCTCGTAATAATGACTTAACATCTCATAATAATGAGAAACTTTCTCGTAATAATGAGAAACATCTACGCATGCGCAAAGCAGCGGAGCAGTGAAACGCTAGCGACATCCGCAGGTCAAATGCGAGAACTCCGCAACCATGGCACGTTCTGCAAAAGTGCAATCTATAATATCATTAAATAAATAACATTATTGATAAATTATCAGTAGCCTATATGAGACGGGATATAGTCGTTTATTCATTTGTAACATTCATTTCTATTTTTGTGTATGAACAAGCAGAAACACAGAGTGGTGATCATGGATTTCACACAGATAGAGAAATAAGACAGCACACACCTCCACCTCTCTTAAATGACGCTTCACCTGGACAGCTGTCTTTTGCATACATTCTAAAGTCATAAACATCTTAAAAGGTGTTTTCTGTAGGAATATCACTGGAATGAAGGTTTATGACTGGCCAAGTGCTTTAGGACCCGGTTTATATTAGAAAAGCTTTCCAGTGTCTATGATAGGCAAACCTGCACATGAAATAGCCTATAGACTCATCCGCGAAATACGTGTGAAAGTTAACACATAAACCCACACATTTTATGAAGACATGGCACATTCTGCATTTGTGCACTTCTGTTTTCGTTAAAGTCAGTGTAATCTACAAAGTGCAGTCTATAGTATCATTAAATAACATCAGATATACATTATCAGTATCTTCAATACTTTTCCATGCGCACGAACGCAAACTTTTTCAATATAATGAGATACTAAGTCATAATAATGAGAAATGTTCTCATCATTATGACTTACAGAATTATATTTTTTTACTCAACTGTGGCGGAAACAGGCTTCCATAGGTCTCAGACACCCTGAACATAACATAAGGGTTAAACAGCTCACCCGAAATATTTGTCACGGACTTCCGAAGCTTTGGTCACGTGCTTTTTCAAACCGTATCTGCTCCGCAATGATTTAGATATGGTGGAGAAAACTAGTCTGACCACCAGATTATGCTAATGCACACTGTATTAAAGCTTCAAGTAATGAACCATTTTTCGGCACAATTTGATGAAAGCCTCAAATGCTTCAGAAAGCCTCGGTTTCCCATCACTAGACACCAGTTTTCTTTCTTTTTTTATTTTTAGTTTACTAACTTCCATTTTCTTAACTTTTGTCTCTGGGTTAATGGCTGCAGCATGGTTCCGGGGGTGGGGGTTTAAGAGGAAGTGCAGCCTTCCTGTTTACTTTTTTATGCAATTTAGAGGAATTATGGGTAGTGTAGGCATGGTCTACCTAACAGTACCAGCAGGGGGGTCATTGTTTCATTGTGTTTCTTTGAATGTATGTATAAATGTATTTTTTTTGTTTATTTTTTTGTATTTATTTGGGTATTATTGATTGTTCATTTATTATGAATTTGATATTCAATTGTTTATTTTTGTTGTTTATGTAATGTTGATTTTTCTATTTCCCTGTGATTATGATTTGGTTTGACCCCTGAGTTTTAAATGGCTCACTGTGCTTGTCAGTGCTGGTTGGGGCCTCCGTGAGGAGGGCCAACATTAGTGTCCCGGGTTTAATGAGTGGTTTTTTTTGTTTTTTTTTTTTGGTGAAATGCAAGTTTTGAGTCAATAAAACACTTTACTCTGGTAAACACTTTACTCCCACAATGTTTGTAATTATTTCTTTGCATGCTTTATCATTACAACAATGGGATAAGTGTGTTGTTAATTATGGTATTTCTATTAATCATCTAACTTAGAGAAAGAGAGCCACCAAATAAATTTAAATTCCACACCATCAGAAATGACTTAGTTTTAGATTAGTAAGAATAGTGCACCAGTCCTTAAGAACTGTCCTTCTTTCTTGCAATTTTTTCACTCCTCCTCTCACTGCAGCCAACTACTCTCGGCTGAATTTCAGGCGAGACGCCTCTCAAACAAGGCTAATAGCAAATTCTGCGCAGAACCGATCACCGGTGATCACCGCGAGATGCATGCCGGTTAGAAATGTGTCCGAGGTGGGCGCCTTGCTCTGATATCATGCTGATGTGTGTCAAAAACCTCTCGCGAGGGTGAGGCGGCCTCATCGGATTCTGCAGTCGAGCGCAGTTCCTCTCCACCGACTGCGCTGACCAAAGGCACGATGGGAAATGACGTGATGATGACACAGCTTAAAGCTTATTGGTTTAAACAACCGTGATGTATTGATCTCTTTTAAAATGTTTGATTTTAAAACTCTAATTTCGTGTTTTTATGTGTATAAATTATGTGTGAATATTCCTAAACTCTCTGGGTTATGTGATTGTTGTCATATTTATAAATATATGAAAACATCTGTAATTAAAATAATAATGATTGATAAACACGTTTTTCATATGTAAATAAATAACAAGTACTTTGGACATCTTGTTCATTATATTTATTTTCATATAAAAGCAACAGTACTTTAAAGGTGATAGAGAGGATTTTTTCGTCGACTGAGAATCAAAAGACTGTTAGTGAGTTTTTGAAATGAGCGCATGCGTAAGAACAACCCCCTCCTTCACAGCTCATTTCGAGGGAACACCTCCCAAAACTCGTGCACGAGTATTGAACACGAGTGTTTGTTTACCACCGGCAGTCGCTGTGTCGTGTTAAGGGGGTCGCACACCGGACGCGAAGCTCAGCGCCGCGACACGTCTTTAAAATTCGAACGCATTGTTTTCTATGAATGTACGCACACTGGCGGCGACATTCGGCGCCTGTCTGCGGCGCCCAGCTACGACTCAGAAAACAATAGAAAACAATGTGTTCGAATTTTAAAGACATGTCGCGGCGCTGAGCTTTGCGTCCGGTGTGCGACCCCCTTTAGTGGATTCATTATGTCGGACTCACCGCAGGTAACTCATAATCTGCAGTTGTTACTCCTGACAAAAACATTGCATGCGGCGCCTGTGGAGTGTGGAAAGTTACTGGAGAGCGCAGCCGTGCTCGTCTCTCACGAGGAACGTCATGGCAGTGATTGACAAGCCAGAGGGCCAATTGTTTACGCGATGATCACGTAAACGATTGGCTGATGTTTTTAAGGCCCTACCTCGTGCACAGATGATGTATATTAATATTATTCCTTTCAGTGCACCTAATAAATAGTCTTTTATCAGTTAGTAAAGCCAGTTTCAAGTAATATTGCAAAAATGTATAAAACAAAACATCTTCTTTAGCACCTTTAAAGGGATAGTCTGCCGAAAAATGAAAATGAACAAACGACAATGAGGTGGACCCCCAAAAATTAACTGAAAGGGGAGATACAGATAGGCAACAATCATGGTCATTTTACATCAACAGTAACCTTTTTATAACACTAGAAGAATTTTAACAAATGCACATATTCCTTGAAATGCAATACGCAATGGTTTTGGTAAATTACTGACTTTCCTCATCTCTTCCTTTGAATGTATATTATCATTGAATTTACAGAGGAATCAACTGTTGGCATTGTAGCCCAGTGCTGGACATACCAGGAAAATTGGGTGCAAAAAAATATTTCATAACCTTCCACATCTACAATATCATCAAGAATTTTAAGAAATGTATATACATATTTTAACAATGCCTCTGACTTCACTGTACACATGCTGGCAACAATACAGCTACTGGCCACCTTCAAACCCAACTAAGCTTTGGGCAATTCCACGCAAAAGTCATCCTTACCATGAAAAAAAAGTTTTTAATAAAAGAACAAAACCCTTTTTAAATTGTCCATTTAGGTCTGTAATATACTGTATTAATGTGCTCTAACAGAAATTAAGAAAATTGCCTTGTTTATCTACAATATATGAGGTAAGCAACAATGCTTAAATTAAATTATCAACCAACCATATTTATTTTAACAGTAAGCATTGTGTAGAAAGATGGAGGCATGCTGAGAAATAATACACTCATTTAGTCATAACAGCACTGCCTGATGAATTTATAAGGGCTGGAATAAAGAGGTCATGACACTTCAGTGCTCTGTCACGTCCATAACGTTTTAAAGATTAAGTTTATGTCATATAACAATTATAAATGCAAATAACTTAAAACTTCATATGCAAAGCTAAATTATGTTTATGCTTATTAGGATCAACAATTTGTTTCACTACTTTGCTCTGAACAACCATAATAAGCGTTACGGATGCTTCATTTTTAAATCCTATGACTTTGCTTCTTTATATTGCTATCATCTGTTTCAGGCTTACCGTATACAGGGAGTGCAGAATTATTAGGCAAGTTGATTTTCTGATCATATTTTTTTTCCAAGCACATTTTACCAATTCCAATCCACATCAATCTTAATAACTACTATTAATATTGTTTTTAATCATTTATAAGTGATATATAATTGTTCATGAAGGCTGGAAATGAAAAATGCCTTATATTCAGGTGTGCAGAATTATTAGGCAGGGTTTCTTTTACAGGCAAAATGAGCCAAAAAGAGATTTAACTCAGACTGAAAAGTCAAAAGTTATTAATACTTATGAGAAGGACGCAATACAATGCAATACTAGAAATTGCAAAGTTAAAGCATGACCAAGGGACAGCAAAATGCTCATTGGGTCAGCGGGGTCAAACAAAAACAGGTGGAAAAGAAAAGACACATGTTAACTGCAAATAATTCAGAATTAAGGTGAAGAATAAAGTGTGAAACAATCAGGAACCCTTTAGTCTCCAGCAACACCATTTTCCAGAACTGCAACCTACTGGAGTCTCCAGAAGTGCAAGGTGTCAGGATCTCAGAGACTTACGTTAGCTAAAGAATCCTAAAAATAACCCACTCTTAATAAGAATCACAAGCTGAAGTTATAAAATACATGAAGACTGGGTTTTATAGGCCTTATAGACAGACAGCTTGAGAGTGACTCTTGAAGGACCAGCACCACATCCTCTTGTACCACTGTTTGAAGAATTTATCTTCCAGAATCTGGCAGTAAGGTGTGGGAGTTCACTTTTAGTCCATCTCTTATCCTGAAATGTCCGTCTTGCAGAGATGGACTAAAACTGATCTTCCAAAACTTACTGCCAGATTCTGGAAGATGAATTCAAACAGTGGTACAAGATTGTGGTGCTGGTCCTTCAGGAGTCACTCTCAAGCTGTCTGTCTATAAGGCCTATAAAAACCCAGTCTTCATGTATTTTATAACACTTCAGCTTGAGATTCTTATTAAGAGTGGGTTATTTTTTAGGATTCTTTACCTTCGTAAAGTCTCTGAGATCCTGACACCTTGCACTTCTGGAGACTCCAGGTAGATTACAGTTCTGGAAAATGGTGGCGCTGGAGACTAAAGGGTTCCTGATTGTTTCACACTTAATTCTTCACCTTAATTCTTAATTATTTTGCAGTTAACATGTGTCTTTTCTTTTCCACCTGTTTTTGTTTGACCCCGCTGACCCAATGAGCATTTTGCTGTCCCTTGGTCATGCTTTAACTTTGCAATTTCTAGTATTGCATTAGTATTGCGTCCTTCTCATAAGTATTTAATAACTTTTGACTTTTCAGTCTGAGTTAAATCTCTTTTTTGGCTCATTTTGCCTGTAAAAGAAAACCTGCCTAATAATTCTGCACACCTGAATATAAGGCATTTTTCATTTCCAGCCTTCATGAACAATTATATATCACTTATAAATGATTAAAACAATATTAATAGTAGTTATTAAGATTGATGTGGATTGGAATTGGTAAAATGTGCTTGGAAAAAAAATATGATCAGAAAATCAACTTGCCTAATAATTCTGCACTCCCTGTATATCAGAACATATCCAGTAATCGCAATAATCTTTGTGCTTAGTTTTAATATGAAAAATGTCTCAACTTTTTCATTCAGTCGATTTTATAACAAAATTCGAACTATACCTACAGATATTACTCTTTAATACGGCTTGTGACAGATTACTGCAGCGCCTCAGTGTAAGGGGCAGATCAAGCACACATGAACTGATCTTCGCTCTTTGCCAGTTACAGAATGAAATATGAACATCAGAAGCTAGGCCTATATGATACAGTACAACGTACAGAAGAGCATTGTGTCTCATAGGACACTTCCCTTGGGATGTCACGTTTTTACCTATTGGTTAAAAATTGAATAGGCAACTGATCATAATCCCGTGATCAAATATAATAAATGTGATAATTTTTACTCAAGGCTTTGCTTTAAACTGCTTAAACTAGCCGAAAACCGTGCGATCATTTAGACACAAAACAAGCTGACTTGAAGCTGACATGATTGCGTGTGACAATAGTGTCTGTTCACCTGACTGTGGGAGAAATCTGCGATTTTAAACTGCTATATGATAAACTTTAATATTTGTTCATATATTTTAGCAAGCAATTCTGTAAGAAAGAAAGGAAATCTGACTTCTGTTTTCATCTTTGCTGTAATGAGAGGAGAAAAAGGAGATGTGTTTGCATTGCTGCTGGCATCAGCCACTACATTTCTTAAACACTGTTTCATGAAAAGAAATCAAAGTGCAGTTTTCCAACAGAAGATGAAAGACACAAGTGAGACTTCAGCGGTGTTACAGATTGATTTTGCAGAAAATTACACTACTGCATATCAAGATGAAATCCAGGCAGCCCACTGGACCTTTTCACTGCTGTTGCATGGAGCAAAGCAAATGCAATCCTGTGCTATTGTCAGTGATTCACTGGAGCATGAAAAGAAGGCAGTTGTAACATGTCTGTCCAGGTGGTGGATGACCTGAAGAAAAAACAATCCAAGCATGGAAAAATCTTCAGTGATGGAGCAGCATCTCACTTTAAAAACAAATTCATTTGGTCATTCATGTCCACAATCTTTGGGGACATCTTTCCAAGCCTCAAGGTATTTATTAAAATGTTTTTGTATCATAATGGACTTATGTGTTACATGCTTACATATGGTGTTCTTCAATGATAATCATTTGACTGTTTAATCCAGGTGGAATGGCACTTCTTCGCCACAAGTCATGGAAAAGGAGCTGTTGATGGAGTAGGTGGGACAGTGAAAAGGTCCATTAGGTTATTGTGATCAATGCACAGTCCTTCGCAAAAACAGCTGTGCATTACTGCCTGAACATTAATATTAAACTTGTTATGGAAAGGGACATACAGACGTTCACAAATAAACACCAGCTAGAGCGTCTGTGGATGAATATAAAACCTCTTATAGGTAAGTACTGGATAGAAATTTGTGCTCACTAATGAATGCGTGTAAATGATAAGGTTATTAAAGTGATATCTGTAGTATTATGACTTCTCCACACTCTTTCTTAGGAACCCGGAGTGTGCACCACATCGAGCCCATCTCTTGGGGCCTCATCAAACAAATTTCATCATTCAAATGAGGATGAGCCCCAAGCCCACCCAAATGAGCCATTGGTCAGTATAAAACAGGCGATTGCCTGCAGATCTGCTACAAAGGCAAGAAGAAGTCTAGCAATTTGTCGGCCTTGTTACCAATTTAGATTCTGATGGGTTAGAAATTCATTTTCTTAAGAGAAATGATGAAATGGGATTCATTTACATCCTGCCTACAAAGGAGGACAAGTCATGGGTGAAAAAAGGACAAATAATCCAGTGCCTCAATCCTTTCCTTGACAACAGAGGCCATTAACAATTCAAAGAGGCAGTACTGGCAGAGTGAAAAAAAAATAAATAAATAACCCTTTGATGCACAACATGGGTCAAAATTGAATTTATATTTTTTTATATTTATATTTATATTATCAAAATTGAGTTTTCATTTTCTATATCTTTGCAAGAAATTAATTTCATCATTCAGTATTCCAGGTATTCCTCAACTAACTTGTTTTGATCATCACAAATCCTCATTTTTATTTTTTCTTTCTTTTTGAATAAAAATCATTTTTGTATCACTACCCTTCTAATGCGCAACATGGGTCAAAAATGACCCGTATTCATTTCCTATGTAATTTCAATCATGGCTGAGTGTTTCTTTGCTGAATCTTTAAAAGAAATGTTTTTATCATTCATTTATTCCAGGTATTCCTTAAATATCTTGTTTTTGATTGTCAAAAATCATTATGTTCTTTTTTTCTGTCCTACTTTATAAACAAACACAGTTTTTGTACATCTACATCAATTTTACACACAGGTCAAAAATGACCTATATAGGAACCTTTGATATTTACACATTTTTGCAACTGAACATATTTACTGCATAAAACTATTCACCTGCCACACATTTCACAACTCACACAGCTGCTTTGTATATTTGATGCAAGGCTTATTTTTATTTTATATATGTGTGTAAATGTATGTATGTATGTATATATATTTATTTATGTAGGTGTACATAGAGAGAAACATGTCCAATTAGCTTTCTTGCTTGCTGTTGAATTATTCTCTTCTAGCTTATGTTAGTTCACTCTATAAAAAGATGGTTCTTTAAAGGTTCTTTACATGTAGCAACAGTTGTATTTAGAAGCGTTTCTTCTTGAAGAACCCTTATGCAGAACTTGTTCTTTTTTTGCTATAGAGTTTAGGGTTCTTTTTTCCCGCCTTTTTGTTTTTCAAATCTGTAACTGTCAAAGCTCCCTCAAAACTGATTTTCTGAAGCTCAGCAGCCATCCAATGGACCCTTCGCTAAGCCACGCCCGAAAACCGCCACAGGCCAATCGTGGTTTAGCAACCGTTACTAGGCGCGGGAGGTCTGTCAAGCTTTCGAGCGAGGGAACATGCCGAAGCATTGTGCTTATGGATTGTGTTAATCTGGTACCCGGTATCTTAACGGTTTAGACGGGGTGGTGGAATTTTTTCTCCCTTCTCGAAACCTAAAACCCAAGGGGAGAAGTGCCGGTGTTCTGACAATTTGTGCTACCCTGTCAGACTTTACTACCTCCCATTGAAACAGTGGGTAACGTTAGCAAAATCTGAAAAATGCCAACGTTACCAATCAGATTGTGCTTCCAACGTGATATTAACGTGGTCTATGGCTTTATTAACATCTACACTTTCCCCAACCCTAAACATACCCTTAACAATAATGCAAGTACAGTAATTGTGTGTTATTTATCATGACGACAATGATGTAATATTGATGTATGCATATGCAGTAAGTCGGGTAGGTTAGCTAGCTAGCTAACTCAGCACATCATTGCTTGGAAATAATGACGGTTCTTTGTTCATAATGCATATATTTGAACGTGAAATAAAATTAATACAGGCAAGACGTGTTACGGTTGTACTGGTGTGAAGGGATGAGGCCGACACGGATTTCCACAATACATACAATACTTTACTAAAC
The DNA here is from genome assembly GCA_028476615.1 of Culter alburnus. Classification (NCBI taxonomy): domain Eukaryota; kingdom Metazoa; phylum Chordata; class Actinopteri; order Cypriniformes; family Xenocyprididae; genus Culter; species Culter alburnus. Next base: position 92,587 of record JAOTNS010000150.1, on the reverse strand, counting down.
AAGGCAGGAGACACCAAACATACACTTTTCATAACAATAAGACGGACAAGGAGTGAAGGGAGTGAGTGCAATATAAAAGGAGTGCTAACAATAGAGTCCAGGTGCAGGTGATCCGTGATGATGGGGAGATGACGAGGGAAGTGAGTGCAGGTGTGGAGAACAGGAGGATCTTGGGAAATGGAGTCCAGGGGAACAAGGGATCTGTAACAGTACTCCCCCCTCCCGGTAGGCGCGACCTCGCGCCGTAGATAGAGACACCAGGAGGGGGGGCGGGCGCCCTGGAGACCTCATGCAGGTGCAGGGAGAGGAGCGGACAGGAACGGAGGTCTCCAGGGCGGATCCATGAACCATGGCGGGTCTTGAGCCGTGGGCAGCCATGGCGGGTCTGGAGCCGTGGGCAGCCATGGCGGGTCAGGTGCAGCGGGCTGCCATGGAGGGTCAGGTGCAGCGGGCTGCCATGGAGGGTCAGGTGCAGCGGGCTGCCATGGAGGGTCAGGAGCCCTGGTGGGCTCTGGCGCTTCCTAAACCCCGCCCAGGAGTTCCCCACCCACAGGTACCGGAACGGGTACTAGGCCCCCCCCAAAAAAATACATGGGGAATTTAAGGAAAGTCTTTAAAAGTCTGAGGAAGGGATTGTTTCTGTGGGCAGGAGTGGGCCTTAGGGCGGTGGAGCATGGAGCTGAGGGCTCGGCGGCGGTTGGAGCGGCTGGCTCGGCGGCGGCTGGAGCTGAGGGCTCGGCGGCGGCTGGAGATACTGGCTCGGCGGCTGAGACTGGAGATACTGGCTCGGCGGCTGAGACTGGAGATACTGGCTCGGCGGCTGAGACTGGAGATACTGGCTCGGCGGCTGAGACTGGAGATACTGGCTCGGCGGCGGAGACTGGCGCTGCTTGCTCGGCGGCGGAGACTGGCGCTGCTTGCTCGGCGGCGGAGACTGGCGCTGCTTGCTCGGCGGCGGAGACTGGCGCTGCTTGCTCGGCGGCGGAGACTGGCACTGCGGGTTCGGACCAAAAGTCAATTAGCCAGACCGCATCATCTGGCGGTTTGCGCAGGGTTGGAGCGGTAGGCTCGGAAAGGGCTGGAGCGGGCTCTGGAGATACTGGAGCGGGCCCTGGAGATACTGGAGCGGGCCCTGGAGATACTGGAGCGGGTCTGGAGACACTGGAGCGGGCTCTGGGGATACTGGAGCGGGCTCTGGAGAGACTGGAGCGGGCTCTGGAGAGACTGGAGCGGGCTCGCAGGAAACTGGAGAGACTGGCTCGCAGGAGACTGGAGAGACTGGCTCGCAGGAGACTGGAGAGAGCTCGCCCTTCTTCCTCTTCCTCCTCTTAGGTTTACCAGACCCAGTGGAGATTTGTGGGCCCGGCAGGACACAGGGGGAACATTCACTGGAGGGGTATGAGGAGGAGGATGGAGCTCGGCAGACTGGCCAGGCTGCCCGTGTTTTTGGAAGGACTGGACGAGAGGAACACTTAACATCCTGAACTTCTTGGATAAAGAATTGGGAGCAATTTAAATACAAAACTAAATTTATAGCATCAGCTAAGGAGACACAATCGTCAGGTTCGGAGAAGCGGATGGTGTCCTCGTCCAGTCCATCCAAAAACAGGGCGATCAAATGAGCATCTGACCAATCTGTCAAATAAGCCAACTCAACAAACTCCTCCACATACCTCTCCAGTGAACGTCCCACCTGGAAGAGGCTGACGAGCTGGTCAGCCGCTGATGTTGGTGTGTGAGGCTGTGGGGGAGCTGGAGCCACAGGAATCAGGAACAATCCCATTTTTTTTAAAAATTTTTTTTGTTTGTGGATATCCAAGGTCTTTTAGGTCCGTCTTTCTGTTACGGTTGTACTGGTGTGAAGGGATGAGGCCGACACGGATTTCCACAATACATACAATACTTTACTAAACAAGGCAGGAGACACCAAACATACACTTTTCATAACAATAAGACGGACAAGGAGTGAAGGGAGTGAGTGCAATATAAAGGGAGTGCTAACAATAGAGTCCAGGTGCAGGTGATCCGTGATGATGGGGAGATGACGAGGGAAGTGAGTGCAGGTGTGGAGAACAGGAGGATCTTGGGAAATGGAGTCCAGGGGAACAAGGGATCTGTAACAAGACGGAGTTACGATAGCCTGGCGTGCTAAAATTATAAGCGGGAGAATGTTATCATTGCAAAGTTGTTAGGCTAACGTCATGTTTATTCCACAAGACTTATGGATAAGCTGTTTGATTTACAATTATTAGGTTATTTTCACAAATTTCACTTAACCTGCTGTGGATGAACAAAGCTTTTCCTCAATAAATTTTGTGTTTCCCACTTGAATGGTCAGTGTATGAGGCGGCTGCTGCTCGCGCTCGGAGCTTTAGCTTCAATTTTGATCAAATTATTTTCTAATCGGTTGCATATTATGTCGTGGATATATCCCTCGAATGCATACTACAGTCCCTTTTGTCTTGCTCTCTCAGATATTTCACCTGTTCGCCAAAAATGACTAATTATCTCCTTGAAAATGTCTGACACCGGTGCTTACATACTGTAAATGACTTGCCAGACTCGAAAGCTTGACAGGCATAGCAACAGTAACTAAGGAGGGCGGGGCTTAGTGAAGGGTCCATTACACAGACTGTCAACACAATCTCAACAGGTAAATTATTTATTTTTTAAAATGTTTATAAATATTAAATTTCAAGTTGTTGTACCAGTCATTACTTTCTCTCTTTTTAGTTTAACAAACCATGTAAGAGCAGCTTTGTTCATTTAAGGATACGTATCTACTCTTCTCCACTTAGTAACAAAGATATTGAATTTATGATCCATATTGTTAGATGTTTTTGAATTATTTCTTTATACATAAATGTACTCAGTTACAAAAAACATTAAAGCTATCCCATGACTTTATATATCTTTTTCCTTATAATGTTTTAAAGGGCTCACATATTGTCCATTTTTGCTAATTGTGGCCTTGTGGAGCGGTAATAAAAAATATCAGTCAATTAAATGCAGGTGGGTCACAGGCGGATGAGACAAAAATCATGATAGTTCATCCAAAAATGAAAATTTGATGTTTATCTGCTTACCCCCAGGGCATCCAAGATGTAGGTGACTTTTGTTTCTTCAGTAGAACACAAATGATGATTTTGCCGTCTGTCAGCGATATAATGTGTGTCAATAGCCCTATTCGGATGGGACTAGTTTTCCAAACGACGTTTGAGTAACAATTCTTATCAACCTACGTCTGTGATTTTATGTACGGATTCGGACGGGACTAACATGTCCGTGTTTATTACCGAGGTAGGAGTGTCTGTGTTTTACATGTGGGCATTTCAGAAGATCACATGCTCAGAATGCGTGGATTGCGTATGGTCATTGTAGTGTGAAAAAACTAAACATACATTTATCATCATGATTTAATAGAACTGGTTTCTTATAATAAACCCACTGGAATAAAAAGATTTAACTTATATAATTTACACGTTATGTAATTAAGTGCAGAAATGAAAGTAATCTTACCTGAAACTGATATTACAGTAGCCAGTCTTAAAAGTTTACGTGACTTGGCTCTTCTTGTTGATTTATTTTTTTTATTTCTTCGCAGTGTACCAAACACATCCATTATCGGTGCGCAAAAAGCATAAACTTGAATACCGGCGCGATAGCGAGAGATTGTACGGTAGTTCACGTTGACCAAAACACACAAGAAAAAGCGTTTTGGAAAAAACATTTTCGGAAATCACAGACATTCGCATTCGGACGGGATTAGATTTCTCTGAGGACCACCGAGTTTGACAAAAAACAGTAGGTAATTTGCTTTGGAAATTTTACAGAGGTCGTGTGAGAAAAAGACAGACATGGCAGATTCGGACGGGATTAAAATTTCAAAGTACGTCTGTGAAACAGAAATTTTTCTAACATCCCCCTGTGAAACTAGTCCCGTCCGAATAGGGCTATTGGGAACTTCGTCTATAAGAGTAAATAAAACTTGCATAGACAAATCCAAATTAAACCCTGCGGCTCGTGACGACACATTGATGTCCTAAGACACGAAACGATCGGTTTGTGTGAGAAACCTTAATGAGCTTAATGAGTGTGAGACCTCACTGCCGTTGTCAGAGCGCGATCAGACCTCACTAACCGAGTGCTGAACGCAGTTGGACATTTTTTATATCAAAAAATGATATAAATACTGTTCGGTTTCTCGCACAAACCGATCGTTTCGTGTCTTAAGACATCAGTGTGTCGTCATGAGCCACAGGGTTTAATTTGGATTTTTCTATGCGTGTTTATTGACTCTTATAGATGCATTATGCATTATACAGCTGACAGACTGCAACGGTCGGAGTTAAAAATCATCATTTGTGTTCTACTGAAGGAACAAAGTCACCTACATCTTGGATGCCCTGGGGGTAAGCAGATAAACATCAAATTTTCATTTTTGGGTGAACTATCCCTTTAATAAAGACACAAACTCTCATTTCATGGTAAAACGCAATGAATGTGCATCACGCTTACTTTCCTTTTCAAAAACAGCATCTCTCTTCAGGGAAAACCAATAAAGGAAAACATTTGTCGAGCGCAACTCCTAGTGGACATTATAGAACTCATAGGAAGAAAATCTACATGAGATATTGCTCAATTCTTCGTCAGGTACTAATTTGTAGACGCAATTGCAGGTTAACTTGTTAAGCAGCAATGAAGGCAAAACATATCTGAGAGAAATAAAAAAAAATATGAATTTAAAAAAAAAAGCAAAGGAAAATAAAGTACTGCATGGGAGCATTTTAGTGGAGTAGTTAACTAATCAAGTGTTGGGTATATGATATGCAGCATATGAAACACAGTATATATTTGATAATAAACTAATAAAGCCTAGATATCCAGCCTTTGCTTGGGCTGAACGTATTTATTGACTTTGGAAAATGTCAATTAAAATGAATACAGAAGCAATGGCCTGTTTTCAGAAGAATAAAGAAACATAACTGAATAAAACACTAGTGTAGCCTTTGTTAAAACATACAATAAAACACATTAGCGCTCTACCAATGTCTATGAATGATGAACTGACATGACTGAGATTTAAGAAAGTGTGTAAGTTAGTATTGAGTTTACACTCTATAAATCCTCCTTTGTGTTGCTATTTAAAGTCAGTTTGTCTCTCTAAGTGTGAAAGTGCTTACTGTGTCAGCAGCAATGGAAAATACAATAAATAAAATGGATGTAAATGAAATCTAGTTAATTATTTCATATGCAAGTTTTAAGTGAGTAATTACTTGCATTACTGAGCTAACTAGCTGAAGAGGCTAGTCGGCTGATAATATATTATATATAATATTTATTTTAAGGTGAAGTAGTTACATTGTAATTAGAAAAAGCTCTGGGTAATATTAATTAATAAAAACAATAAAACAATGTATGGTTAAAGTCCCCTTGTAGTCAATTATTTTATCCCTTAAAACTCATCTTTGATCACCAAAATGATATATTTTAAAAACAATTCAAGTGAAAAAATTTCTTCATGCATTATAATAGTTTGAATGTAACTCTACACCCTTGCCTCATTTAATATACACGGATCAATGAATATGCAAATTAGCCCCACCTCCACTCGATCACGCCAGCTTGGAGAGTCTGCTGTTGCTATAGTGACGAGCAATTTGTTGTTTGTGTTGTGGCTACATGAAATAAATGCACATCCTTGAATGATCCTTTCTCACTGTTGAGAATCGGGCCGCCCAAGAACACGATTATGAATATTCTGGATAAAGATATGCATTAGACATAGTTTAGCGTCATTGTGAGCAAAGAGATAAACACATAAACATTAAATCAGTACTTACAATTCACGAACGCCGTAAACAGACTGACATGTCGAAAACAGCGAGTGCAGCTTCAGCATCCGGTCTAGTGTTTGTGTGTGAGCGTGGATCAGGATTACAACCGCTCAAAAAAACATCACAACTGTTGATCATTTAGAGGCTAATGATGCATAATCAATAAAAACATGATCAAATTATATGTAAAGAATAAAATGAATTATAAAAACGTGTGTATGGCTAAATCTCTGTTGTTTTCTGCTGGTATCTAAGCACGTGGCATGGACTACTGACGCTCAGCTTACTGTCCTCAGGTCGAGGCGTAGATGAAGATGATCACACTGTGTTTGGTGGTACTGTGTGTGACAGAAACAGAGAGACTGTATGAATGTTGTGTGTTTTGTATGACGACACACACTGTCCCAAACTGGTCAGAGGTGGGCGAAGGGAACTCTCCAGCATGGGTCCTCTTCATAAAGAGGGTCTCCATTTATCTGTTGATGCAATGAAAATAAAATCCCATATTAGACTCAGGCGGTCTGTGTGGCAAGAATAACTGGAGCTGACGCTCAGACACTCACAGGCAGGAACGCTTCAGCTGTAACACACACGAAAGCATGATTATCAGGTCTAAGCCCAAAAGATCCAGTACTACACACCAGTGAAAGGGAAATCAGATGCACCTTCTCACCGTGACAGATAAAGACACCTTGAAAGAAATGCCAGTATAAGAAGAATAAAAGTAATTTAAAGGTGCTCCAGATGTAGAGCTGTAGAGTATTTGTGCTTTCTAGAAAGGTGGGACGTGAAAGACGATTTCACTGAAAATGAGCGTTCACAGTTTTTGAAGAGGCAATGCACCTGCTCTCTGACGGGTCCCTGCAGAGACTCGCACTGTGACGCAGAAGAAGACTGCCGATGATGACGGTAAACATGACATGGGGCGTCACAGCAGGAAGAGACAAAAACAAGCATGCAAGTGTGTGGGACGTTAAGAATATAAAAAAGAAGTCCAAAGTAATATATTGAAAAAAGCATTGTATCTACAATACTGAATGCTATCCATGTAACCAGTGAATCCCTATCAGTTTATAAGCTCCTGTTTGTGTGTGCTTCAGTGACTGCAACAATTTAGTTTAGAGCAGTGATTAAAGTTTTGGTTTCACACGCCACAGTGTCAAAACCCCGCAGTCACTAAAAAACACACCCCTATTCAAATGTTTGTGCTACTGCCGGTTTGAAGACTGGGAACTGTCCATTTGTTTATGCAGGACCTCAAGTGCCCCAGAACAGGAGTCAACACTGAGGATGGTGAACAGCAGAGTCACAGACGGCCTGCCCCCAATTGCCTCATCCATCAAACTATACCGCTTCCAGGATGCAGCACTGCACGCCAAATAATAAGACGACGGGTATCGTCTTCGGTCCCTACGAGATATATAAAGTTCAACAGACGGTCAATGCAGATTTAATCATGAATTTTTTTAAAAGAATCCACACAAAAACACTTTTTTTAATTAAATTAGATTAATAATAAAAATATCTACTTACATTTGTTGTTAGAAGTGTCCTGTGGTGCCTCATCCGCCATTTCAAAGTGAATCGCTCATCCCGCGCTCAGCGCCCTATAGCTCCTCCCCCTCCACTACGTAATTAAAGCTGCGACAGTTGAGTGCATAAAGTGTCCAACATTCCACACTTCGTTTTTTCCGTTAATTTAGTGCATCATCCGGGTATTTTAAGTGCACTTTTTCTTTTTGGAATTTTCAGTGTGAACGCACTCTTGCACTATTTATACTTAAAAACGTCATAGAATAGTGCACAAGTACGCGAATTGGGACGCACCTATAGTAAAAGTAGATAAGGCTCATGGGTACTGTAATTTTTAGTCTACTGTTCGATTTGACACACCAAATAGATGGAAAAACGGCTTTTCTCAGAAAAAGAAACCGTAGCGCAATGGTTAGTAGCCTACAGAATATAAAGCAATAAAAACAAGGATAAAATCTCCTGGTTAAATGTTGAGTAACGTAGTGTATAAAGTTAAAAATGAATAACAAATGAGAAAAAACAATGCTTCCGAGTGGCAAAAAAGAAAACGTGGTGCAGACACGAAAGATGCCTCCTATTGAAATACATTAGATCGAAAGTCGTGCTGAGTGACACGAAAAAAAGGGAAATTCGTGTCCACAAACACGAATCAATAGATTAAATTTTGTGACTATGTCATGAACTGCCGTGAGACTGGGTTGATAAAATAACAGTTACATGGGTAGCAGTTGGCATGTTAATCTACAAATTGGCCACGCAGATGATAACTTTTAAACGTGGTTATTACCCTGTAGTACTTTGACTATAGCAAATGTGCAGTAACCGTGAAACACTGATTATTTGTTCCTCTTCATCAAATTATATTATTATAAACACCCTGGATCTTATCATTTGCACTTTTTGAATGGTGCTTATTTGTCATTTTTCAACAGACTGTCTTTGCAACAGACTGTATTTCAAAGCATGACAATGGAAGAAGGTAAGACTTGATTTAGTTGAAATGATACTGCCATGCAAAGTTTGGTCCCACTCTATCAATGTCTTTAAATGTCTTTAAGTATGTCACCAAATGATTGACTGAATAAATGAATTAATGAATGAACGATTAATTTTAGGTTATGTAAGTCGTAGCTTGCTGCTGTGTATCAGGGATAAATTAGGTATTGTTATTGTTTTATTTTATTTTTTATTCTGGGTGTTATATTATGTTTACACAGTTGCTGAGGGATAACCAAAAGGAATAAGTTACAACTAGAGCTTCTTGCACAGAAACCCCTTTCCTAATTCGCATTCTCTATCACTTTTTAGAGACAATAAGAAGACGGGTCAGAAGGCGATACAAGGAAGTACAACAACATGTTGTGCGGCTAATTAATGAGAGCAATGTTGAAATGAAGAGGCTTGAACATCGTCTGCTGGCTTTGACCACACCTCCACGTACAAACAGTAAAATATAGATGCACACGCATTTTTTCCCATATTTTGTTAAAGTTGTTTTTTATTATTATTTCTTTGTTATTGAACTGTACTAGCTTAACTCAATAAATGTATTTATTTAGTTAGTATATGGAAGGCAAGACACATTTCAAATTATTGTTGTGTCGTCACCTTGAATTAAATAATTAATTTATCACTGTGTTATCATTCACCTTTTAACAGCAAATACAGAAGCTGCTGAGCCAATTTATGGAGCCCCACAAGAATTCAGTCCAAGCATAGATCAGTGTGAGTTACATATATTGCGTTTGTGATTAAACTTTGGGAAAGTTCTCTGAAAGGTGACATTATACATTTAATATGTCTTTTAATACAGGCATTACAGATGCATGGGGAGGAAAGAAGATTATGTGCTGCTTTCAAAAATAGGGCCCTACAAAATCTTCTTTTCTGACATACATAAAACTTCTCCTGGTGAGGAGCTTGAGAGTGAGGTACACAACCAAACATTTTTTTTTTTACTTTGTTGTTATGCACATAAACACAACATGTATGCACTTTCATGTAAACCTCGTTGTCAGCAGGTCATCAATGCATTCATGCACCTTGAGATCAAGAAATGTAATGCTTGGTCAGCAGAGCGCGCCTTTTATATTGACAGTTACGAAATGGCCAGCGTCTGGAAAGGCCATTCAACAAAGCGGAAGGTTGGTCTATTCAGTGTCATTAATATACAGCTGCATTTTCAATCTGTATTTTCAGATTGACCTGTCAGTGTACCACTATGGTACTATGGTATCATAAACAACCACTGTCACTGGACAGTTATGGTATAGGATGCAACTTGCTTTGTTTTTTAAATAAACTAAACAAATGATACACTAGTGTGCATAACTATGTTTTAAAATCCTGAAAGGTGATCATGCCAGCACAGAAGAAGACTTTATTTTTAGACCCTCTGGGAGAAAGCATAGTAAAAGTAGAGAAGTGCCAGGGTGACAAGGTATTAAACATGATATCAAAGATTTTTTTTTTTCGCCCAGTAACACATTTAAAACTGCAATGCATAGCACTGTCATTTGTTACATTGTTGTTTGTTGATTTAAGGGCATTAATGAATCAGACAGGATACGATGCCTACCTTTGTTTATTTTTTTGGTAGTTTGCCGAATGCATTCTTCGTCTGCAGCCAGTCGAGTTTTGCAGTAGTGAGGCCTCAGTGAAGAAGCTCAGGAGACACATCGCTGTCACACTACTACAAAACAGTGGTACGTTTCATGGAAGTTGTTTATTCTCAAGTTTAGATAAAGCACTGTTCCTTTTAGGATACATTGTTTAAATCAGTTCTTTTAAATTATTTTATTGGGGGAAAACACTTACCACATAACAGAAAAACAGTAGCCCAGGTAAATTTAAAATAAATGTATAATACATCAATCGTAACTTACGAAGGGGAGAAGCTCAAAATAAATGAGGTGTCCATTTCCAATGGCCTCCGTTGAGGAGTGTAAGATTAGAAATTTTATCTGGATAATTTCTATCCATGTTTATGCCAGTTCATTATTGGAGTTTTGTCATCGGTCCAGCAGCAAAAGTTAGTATGCAATGTGTAATCGATGGATACATTGATCTTGAATGGGATGTGCTCTATTACACACAGGTATTCTCAAAACATGAACACAAAGTGACTCGTCATCCTCCTCAAAAATGTTTATTACCAAGTCAATTTACAGTAATTGACTAAGGTTTTAGTGTCTACTGAAGACACCATCCTCAATGTACATAGAGATGTGAGGTTTTCTTTTTAGTCTTTTGATATCTAGTCAGCCTGTCTCAATTTCAGGCACACCATCATCAGTATATACAGTAGAGTTTTTGGCAATTATATTCTTGAGCTGTGAATGTCTCAAGAAGTTAAGGAAGACATTAATTGTGATTAATGCAGTTCTTACCAGCCATTACACAGGAAGAGCATTCCATCTCTGTAAATTGTCCTTGGCCTCCAAGTCTGGTTTTTTAATTCTGTATTGTTTTTTTCCAGATGATTTAACCCTTTTGTGTTTTGCCTGTGCAGAGGCAAGTGGAGACCCTGACTGGGTGAGCATGTACAAATATTTACATGGATCCTTATAGTTAACAGTGGTGTTATCATTGAATTGTCTTTATTGATCCAAATTTTCAGATAAGCTGTCTTTGCTGCCGGTACCACAAATCCTGTGTTCAGCCATCCACCCTGGAGACTTATGTTTGTGTGGCTTGGCTGGATTGAGGACCTACTCTAATGTTCCAAAAAATATTGTTCTTTACCTATAAAACAAAATAAAAAATATAGCTGCAAGCAGCAATTCGGGGCCAAGCCCCAGAAGGGGCAGTAGCGCAATAAAACAGCAGAAATTGAATGTACATGCAAAACAGCTGGTTCAGAAGGACAGGTGGAAATGAAATGAAAATCAATAGAAGTTCAGATGAGAATGAACACAGAATGAACTAAAAACACTTGTATCTAATTCAAGAGGAATAAAGATTAGTACAATGCTTATTTGGATAAAAAAGGAATCAAAATGACTCCTTACACACAATTGCATAATGACCACCCAACACGGGATTCGAACCCACAACCTCCAGGTCCAGTGTCCATTGCGCATCTCATTGCACTACTGTGCAGGTGATTGTTGGCACAACTGCCGAAGTTCATTAGTTCATGTGAAAATGAACTCAAAATGAAGAATTTTAATAAAACTGCACTGAATGTTATATTTAATAACTTTACTTTAGATCATTCTGCAGCTTATCATGCTGTGGCGCAATACGGAGCAGGAAGAGGAAAAACAGCAGAAAATGAACAAACATGAAACAGCTGGTTCAGAATTATGGGCGAGAATGATCTCAGAATGTACAGAAGCTTAGATGAAAATGAACACAGCATGAAACAAAAAGCATTTATTTCTAATCCAAGAGGCAATAAAGGAAACAAAACATACTCTTTCATAAAACCACTCCACCCGGGATTCGAACCCACTATCTTTGGGTACAGGGCTCTTCGGGTACCTGGCTTTACACATTGAGCTACATCATGACACATGTGCAACATGCTGTGGAAGAGAACTTTTAGTGTAAGAAAGAATTTACAAAAAAAGCATTACTTAGCATGCTAACCATATTAGCATGCTAAGCTAACTTAATGCTAATGAAGCTCATGGTTAACTTGATAGCTGAAGAGCCACATTAAAAAGAATGACAACTGGTTAGCATACTAAGCAATTAGCATGCTAAGCTAACTAGCATAAGACAACAAACACAAGCAAGGTCACATTCAGAGATGAATATCTGGGAATGGTAGCGAATATCAAAAATCCGTTCAGTCATTTCTGTGCGGCTCGGTCCAAAGATCATCTGAGCTGATTTTGGACAAAATTGACCAAAATTTGTGGGAGGAGTAGCGAAAAAACTGTTTTTGATTTAATTCAATATGGCAGACAGGTACATTTAAGGAAAATGACAAATGACACATTGTCGGAATCGGCATAAGCCAGGGAATAAAATGACATAAAGCAGACAAATTTTGGATAATGTTTTCAAAAGTTATAAGCAATTTTGCAAAAATCATTATATCTGTGGAACACTAGGTGGCGCTGTGCTGAAACTTTTCATGTACCTTCAGGACACTCTGATGGTCATATGTACCAAATTTTGTGATGATATGTCAAATTGTTTAAAAGTTATTGCAATTTATGACAAAATTCAAATGGCGGACATGCTTTTCATCCGATGTTGACAAATTCAATATCCCCGGATTCGGCATGGCCCAAGGAATCCATAGACACCAAGATCTTGATTTTCTAATAAAGTGTTCAAAAGTTATTGGCCAAAATAGCCATTTTTCAGATCTCATGACCTGTAGGTGGCGCTGTTCCCAAATTCGGCATGGAACCTTAGATCATGGTCTTGATCAAGGGTACCAATTTTTGTTTTGATTGCTCAAAGTTTGGCTGAGATACAGCCTCTATAGCAATTTTGGGTCAACCTTGTTAACTTCGTGACATCATAACTTTTGAACAAAGATGAATAAAAAAATCTGTTCAGTCATTTCTGTGCGGCTCAGACCAAAGATCACCTGATCAAAGTCTGGACAAAATTGGACAAATTTTGAAGGAGGAGTAGCGAAAAAACGGAATACTGTACTTTTCAAAATGGCCGCTACTGTAATGGGCGGAGACTTAATGTAAGAATTTGAATAGAATCAGCATGAAGAGACGAATCAGATGTACTAAATTGTATTTTTCTAGAGCAAATGGTTCAAAAGTTATAACCTTTAGAATGTTGAATTTTTGAACTGGTGGTGGCGCTATAGAGTTGGTCCTAGAGACTCCAAAATTGGTCAGATTTCTAGACATGACCATCACTACAAGTGTGCCAAATTTCATCATTTTCTCATGTTCCGTTGATAGGGCTGCCATAGACTCCCATTCGGAAGAATAATAATAAAAGGAAACGTACAATTACAATAGGGCTACAGCCCCTTCGGGGCTTGGCCCCTAATTTTGTAATATGCTATTTAAAATCACTTTGGTGGAAGAGACTCTCTATTATTAGTAATATAATTATTTATTTTATTTTCTAATGCTCGCTTTTTTTCATCTGAGGAAAGAAAAAGCAATTTAGCGTAAACAAAGTCCAAGCACTTTTGCTGGATAGCCCACATAGGAACAAATTAATTTTCCCATGAAGGGCATTTCTAGGGGCCAAGCATACGATGTCATGTGTTAATATTGTGCATTTCATACCACAGCACTTTTCCAAAGCCATTTAGCTGGATCCACCTGAACAATTGACTGAGGGATTGACTACAGAAAGTCTGGTTACTGTGTCAGCCAAGGACATACTATGTGGTTTAAAGCCATTTGTTTTGGCACTATTTTCATACTCTACAACTGTAATGGCGGTATTCCACATCAAGCCTCCAACAAGGGCGCAGGCAGCAGAGGCAGGATTTATGGACCGCAGCTACTGCCACTACTGGAGGAGGCTTCAGTACAAGCTGTGGGTACAGTTTATTCTCGGTAAGTGCTTACAATGGTGCCAATCACATTATGGTCTACTTTAAGTGAGCTATGTTTGGTTAAAACTCACCCAAATCCTGTTCCCCAGAGCAGTCAACTGGCAGGACCAGCCAAAAACCCCTGGCATCTCACATCCAGCGTGCCATTGCCAAGGAGAATGCGTGGACTTCCAACGTGCCCTCCGTGGACAGTGTTCTGCTGGCGTGGGTGCCCTGCCATGAGTCATTGGCTGCAGAGAATGATCCTGTGATCATTGCCTCCGTGGTCCAGCAGAATTGAAAAGGGCTGGCCATTAAGAGCTTTGAAGGGAAAGGTAAAGGTGTGTCACAGTTTTGACTTCCCACTTTTTGAATACAACTGGAGTCTTATTTTAATTTTGTAAAGAGTGAAGCAGTTTGCTCAATATCAAGTTCATTTACTTTGTGTTGCGGGGTCATTGCCACCATGGAGTTCAAGAGGAACCAGGTAGTGTGTGAATACCACGGTGAAGTGGTCTCCAAGCAGGAAGGGGAGCGGAGGCTGGAGATCCTCACCGGGGAGCCGTCATACCTGTTTTTCTTTAAGGGCAAGGGTGGCAAGCCTCTCTGCATCGATGCCCAGAAGTTCCCCTGTGACTGCCGCCCAGACCAGGAGACTTATGGGAGGAGGATGAACTATTCCTGCAACAAAAACAATGTGCGGCCTCAGAGAGTTTCTTTAAAATTTCTGGATGATCCCAGGGAATGCGTTCTCTTCTTCGCTCTGCGGGACATTGCCGTCAGTGAGGAGCTCCTGTGGGATTACGGGGTTCGCAGATCATCATTCCAAGGAGAAGGGTGGGATCTTTCTTGGCTTGATGACTGACTTGGCACAGAGCTGGCATCATGTAGCCCTTCTTTTCAACATCTCCTTGTCACACACATACATTTCCCCAATGCATGAATGTAAATACTGTATCAAAAATAAAACAAAGAAAGAGTGTTGCATTGCATACTGTAAATACGAAATAAAGTGGGTCATTTGCTTTTAATGCATCTCAGCATGTGTGCTTCCTTACTTTACTGTTAAGTAATCAACTTCCGTTTAGTAATGTGTAAAAATAATAATATAAAAAGTTTTATAGAGCACTGAATACCATTATTTCACTGCAGTTTTGGCCAAAGACAACACATCCATTTGGCTGAAAATAATGCAGCATACACATAGATTGAGCGATCACTCTTTGATCTGGCCAGTCACGTGATCAGCGCACCTAGAATGGGAGAATGAACAGTTTGATAGTGAGTTCTTCAGCGATCAATAAAAACAAACAAAAAAAGAATATGGAAAAATCTTTATAAGAATAATAGTTGACTACATTTTGGCAAAATCATTAATCAATTATAATAAAATTTTTAATTGGCTTCCAGAGTATTTTTGGCAAAGCCCAATACTTTCTGCAGACTTACCCTATAGTCAGGGTCTCATGTTGTCCACCAGAGGGCAGCAAAGACTTAGTCATGTGACACACGAGCGCTCGTCTCTGACCTTATGTTTAAGAAGCAGATTATAAACAGGAAAGAGAAGAAGCGTTAAAGTGGTCCATTCAATCCTTTTTACATCGCGTGGCTATTTCTACTTTTAAATTTCACTTTATTTAATATTGCAGTACTTTTTCTTATGCATTTGCAGTAATATTTTACTTAACATCAATAAAATCTGTCAACCTTAGAAACAGTCCTATAAAGCTATCAGGTGCTTAAAATATGTTTTTCCAGATTTTACATAGGCTCAGAAACCTCGAGAAAACAACAAAAACAAAAATAAGAAAACTGGTTGGCCAGTTTTTGGAGTTTTAATGTAACAACTATCCACTGATAGCCAAGTTTAGTAGAAGCTTAGTTAACCTGAATCGAACATCAGCCAAAACAATAAACTTACCAATCAGCAGTTGGGTCATTCTACAGAAACGTCCATTTTTCTGTCCCTAGCCTTTACAGGAATAGTACAATTGAAAAAACACATTAGGGTTACAATTTGTTTATATTTTAAAATAAAACAATGGTGTTATTTGAACAATTAGACGTTCTTGTCAATTTAAATTACTAAAATGTATTCATAACTATCAATATATGATATAAATGGCATAATAAAATACTCAATAAATATTATAAATATTATTTCCTATTTTCTAAAGATCTATGAAAAAAGCCCATGTTAAGTCCACTGTTTCTTTTCAATTATCAGAAATTCTCAATTAACTCACGATTTCATATGAAGCTTTTAGCTGACGTCACTGGTATGACCTATTTATTGTTAGGGAATTGTAAAAAAAAAAAAAACTAGAATAAAAATGGATTAAACTACTTCATTTAATGAATATGCAATGATTGACAACATATGGCATTCCTCTTATCATATAAAATATAGTTTTAATTTGTTGATTTTATTTAATTTAGTGATTTTAAATTTACAAAAAAAAAAAAAAAAAAAAGTTATTAATCTTGGCACAATACATAAAATACAGTTGGCTTTAGCCTGTATTTTGATTTAGTTAAGTTGCATTTTTTGTATACTTTTAATGTTTGGACTGATAACGTCAAATAATTATAAATTGTAAATTAGAGAGTAATATCAATGCGTTCCTATTTGTCAGTGTTAGAGGAGCTCAGCTTTTTTAGCCTGACAGTTAGCCTGCTCCGGACCAGGGTTAGTTTCGCAGCATAAGTTGCCACAGTGAATGAGCTTGAGCTATGTAGCTCAGTAGGCTGTCGCATTACCTTCTGATTAAGGACGCGGAAGTGTTTGTTTACGTAGGTCCTGTCTCTCGTGGAAGTGAAGTCATGGCCACACCGGATGGATGACACGACTGAAGCGTCTGGATAGATCCGGCGTAGTCAATCAACTTTGGAATTTTCAGAACGCTTTTAGCAGGCTGGACTGTGTTGTACATCTCACCGGCTCCGGCCGGTCCAGAAGAGCAGACACTTTGACACGTTTGTTACTCTGTCAGAAATTGAACAGAGGGCTCCATTTCCTAGCTCATGGAACATCAAAGGGCCCCTCATGTGGACTAAGTGCCAGATCACATTCCAACACACACAGACACACACAATCTCTAAGCATGTTTCTGTGTTTTTGTATGTACAGCTATTCTTAAAATATGACTGTGCCAAAATGTACCCGTCACGTATGTCAAGTGCATGTATGCTTCCTAGTGTTTAGACTTAGTTTAAATGACTGTATTTGTGCTAGTGTTAGTTTTAATTATGGAATTTTGTCTGTAAACCATAACTTCTTCTACATGCTTTTCTTATATGTCAAGTTTAGATTCGTTTTAAAGCTCTTTCCACGTCTCATGGCTGTCACATGGCTGTCAAATGCATTGCTGCTGTCAAATGCATTTTTAATGGTACTATGAAGAAAATACACTCCTATCTGATACCTTCATAAATTATGCAAATTCAGCCAGGAGACAAGACAAAGGAAAAGCTTGCCCGCCAACTTTGCACCTATGTCATTGGCTATTCCACCTCAAGGAGGTGTGTTGGCTTATCTGTCATAAAAGAGGAGCACCAGGATTTTTCTGTGTGTTCTCCCCGATTGCCCTGAATCATCCATCGCCCACTCACTCACGTCTCTCCCGGACGCCACGGCGACGCGCTTCCATCGCGCTCATCTTTCGGGACCACCATCTCTCCGGCGAAACTAACTTTCACGTCCTCAGTTCAAACCCTCCTGCGGAAACGGAAGAAGCCAATGAACTGCACCAGCGCTAAACAGAAACTTGACAAGCAAACTGATGCAAGTACCATTTCTGAATATTAGATAACTAATTTCTGTGCTGGCTCTCAGCAAAGGACTGTTAAGTAAGTTTGCCACCTCTCTTCTCTCTTTCCCTTTCTTTACTTTCACTTCTGTATATATGTATCTACCTTGTGTATAGCCGTATAACCTTTGTATTATTAATTTTACATATTAAATACATTATAACCATGCATTTTGTTCTTTTTCTCATTCAACAAAAACCAGGTCACTTTAACGTTTCGATTCTAATACAATAGCTTTACGTTTTGATGCTATCATAGGAATTTATCCTCGTGGCCAGAGGATAACATTTCCGTTATATTAGTCTGTGGAAAACTTAGCGGTTTGCTGGACAAACTGATAGTTTCTCTACATAATTATTAAACCAGAACTAATCATATATGTAATTGATATAATTCGTTGTAATTAATTCACATATATGTTTAATTCCCCCTTGGGTCGGTATATGCATCATAACTGACCATAAAGCTTTATGGTTTATTATATTCATATATCTAACCCATAAATTGATTAAAGGGATAGTTCACCCAAAAATGAAAATTTGATGTTTATCTGCTTACCCCCAGGGCATCCAAAATGTAGGTGACTTTTTTTCTTCAGTCGAACGCAAATTATGATTTTTAACTGCAACCGCTGCCGTCTGTCAGTCAATAATAGGAGTGATTGGGACTTGAACAATAAGAGTCGAAAAAACTTCCATAGACAAATCCTAATTAAACCCTGCGGCTCGTGACGACACATTGATGTCCTAAGACACGAAACGATCGGTTTGTGTGAGAAACCGAACAGTATTTATATCATTTTTTACCTCTAATACACCACTATGTCCAACTCCGTTCAGCTTCCGGTTAGTGAGGTCTGATCGCGCTCTGACAATGGAAGTGATGTCTCGCGCTCATTGAAGTATATGGGCGAGACATCACTTCCGTCAGCAGAGCGGGTTTTTTGACCTCACTAACAGGATGCTGAACTAATTGGACATAGTGGTGTATTAGAGGTAAAAAATGATATAAATACTGTTCGTTTTCTCACACAAACCGATCGTTTCGTGTCTTAGGACATCAATGTGTCGTCACGAGCAGGGTTTAATTTGGATTTGTCTAAGCAAGTTTTATTTACTGACAGTAGAAGTTCCCATCCACTGCTATATTTGACTGACAGACGCAGCGGTTGCAGTTAAAAATCATAATTTGCGTTCGACTGAAGAAACAAATTCACCTACATCTTGGATGTACTGGGGGTAAGCAGATAAATATCAAATTTTCATTTTTGGGTGAACTATCCCTTTAATAACTGTACAAGATCACTACACGACAGGTAAACAATTTCTTACTGATGTAATTTCAGTTTGACAACAGTAGGAGTAATAATTGCATGGACTGTGATACATTCAGTTGCTGCCTCATTTGTTACTTATTCATTCAAATCATCAGCTAAAGATGCACATGAATGCATGTGTTTTTAAATATTTGTAATTGCATGCTGCTGGGCGCCGGTGCTTCAATGGAACGTTCTATTGAGTGTCGCTTCTTGTTAGTGGATATTCTTTGATCACAGTCTGCAATACCAACTACTTGTGCTTCGAAGGGAGTTAGCTGGTAAGTTTGTGTCCATTTATACTCTGATAAATACAACAAACAAACAATGCATTCTATGAGATGATGTCAACCAAAGTGTGAGTCATTAAACTAGGAGTAATTTGATATGAAACTCCACCTAGATGGGCTACAATATCTAGAAGATCTGTCGTCATAGGTGTCTTTGAAGTGTGTGTGCGTGTGTGTGAGAGAGAGAGAGCACGCGTTTGTTCTGGGTTAAAACAGCTGAAATGTGTTCTTGATTCATCTAAAAATGGTTAGATCATCTAATAATGCAACACTTGTGAAGATCTGTTTAATTGTGTGGTTTCACACTCAGAGTTTATGACCTGAGTCCAAATATACATCTATGCCTTTTCTTCCATATTAGCTGTAGTTTGAGTTCTTGAGAAAGAGCTGCTGATTCCTCCATATGAAACACTTAAAAGTCACTGATATTAGATCAAAAGAGATATGAAACCATTTTCCACAATCAAAAATCAAACTATGGTTTTTTTTGCTATAAACTTGTTTGCTTTAATATGACAGAAATACAGCACAGAACAAACTCATTCATTTCCATTCACAACAGACTTGTTTGACCCATCAAACTCTGCAACTCTGGTATCATCTGAATTCAGAGTTTCCCACTTGTAAATATGACTTCAATATGCCATTCATGTGGATAAAACACAAATATGATTCTTCAGGCTTGACTTGAACAACAGTTCTTGATCTGAAAGAGGGTCATTTACTTAAAGACGTTCAGTACGCCTGTCTTTGGGCTTTACTTAATGAAGGTTACACAAGAACACAATATTTAATGTAGGCTATAATAAAGCTTGTTAAACAAAACCAGCAATTTGTTTGAATGCACATGATCTAGACTTGTTACTCAAATGTCTTCATATGTTCAACAGAATTATGTCATTCAGGTTTGAAACAACACAAGGGTGAGTAAATGATAACAAAATTGTCATTTGAGGAAGTTCATTGAACAAATGAAATGTGCTGAAAGTGTTTTGTCAGTAATGAATTTTTCTTACTATGATTCATCTAGCTATACATAGATGAAGTGTGATCTTGATGTAACTGCTCATTTAAACCACTCACCTGTCAGTGCAACACTTCTGGAGGTTGTGAATTTGTGGTTTCACAAACTTAGTAGCCTATTGACCTAATAAAATCTTAATGGTACACACACACAAAGCAACATTTTCAGATTTATAAACATACTCACGTGAGAACCTGTGCACAACTCATTGTATAGTTAGTTAATTCTGATAGCATGTGAAGACAGCGTAATGCAGGCAAATCTAGTGTTAGATTCCCTGACCTGCCTTCATTAGTGACAGACAGGTAATGATGTTTGTGATTTCATCAGCTTCATCATTTTTGTCACTGTTGTGAAATTAAACCACTATTAAAACATCTCAATGCAACCAGCCTAAATCAGGCAATGGCCCTTCATTAATCTCAACAACAAGCATGCAAGTCTAATGTAAAAGTCCGATATTTTGAATGTGTTACGTAATGCACACAGACAAGATGGTTAGATCCAAGCACAGCTTTAATGGGGTAATCCAAAACGTAATCCAGACACAGGCAAGGGTCAAACTCAACAGGAACAGTCCACAAAACAAAACCAGAGACACAAAGTGCATGTAACACAATACAACAAACCACAAACAAAAGGCAGAAAAAAATGAGTATAAATAGACAGAACACTAATGACAAACTCAAAACAGCTTGTGCAATGAAGGATAATGAGTCCGGGAAGAGTGTTATGGGAATTGTAGTCCAAGGGGTGAAAACAAGAGTCCGGGTTGGAGTGCCCTCTAGTGGCAGAACAGGGCACTCCCAGTTATGATCATGACAGAATGCAGTGCTTCATTTTGTAAAAGATGTGAGGCATTTTGCATTTTGTGTGTGCAATTCTTGTATTTGTGTGTAAAGTTTTGAAAAAAAAGAGACATGCATCATTTTGTCATGGATTAGGGTGGCTGTACTGAAGCGCACAATGAAGGTAAGTAGAATAAATAGTCTGTACTTGACAATCCACTGTTGGGGAACGAACAGTTTTAGGACCCTTGACCAGATATGTTGAATGAAAGACCAGGAGTCAGAGATGCAATCAATCGAAGAAATTTTACTGAAGAATAGTTTGCAGTTTCATCAGCAGAAGTCAGCTTCAGGTCTCACAAGGAGTTCGTAGGCCGCTCTGCGTACATTCACATTTTCACACCAATTATACTCTAACAGAGTCTACTAACTACGTCATTACTAAGGTAAAAAGGATTCTGATTGGTTAAGAGAAGATAGACAAGATTAGAAGTTTTCCACAGATGGTCAGAAGCGTATCTCCAGGCGTCAAGAATCCGACGAGGGACCCCTAGATTTAGGGACTGGATGTCCCTTTAGGGTCGTGAGGTGGCGTCTCTCTGTCTCCAGCCAATTGTCCGGACCTGCACAGATTATTAGCACACATACACAGATACCAGCTTCACAGCTCCTCCAAGGTTGAAGTCGACCCAGGCTCCAACTATAAACAGGAAAGTTTCTCAAAACATAAGATAGCATGTTCTAGTTCTGTAGAGAATTACGTATAATATTCATCTTTATTCTTTAGGGAAGTACATAGAGACAGGATAACACTGTGAAATGAGAAAAAGTCACGTAGTCCAGCTACTAGGGTGACCTTTGTGACCTAGCTGTCCAGGGTGTTAGAGAAACATGGATCTATGGCTGGACATATGGTGAGAGTGTCTCCAAATGGACAGACAAAGACACAGACATCAGCAGAACCTCTGAAAAGAACATTTCAACAGCCACATAATCATTCTATGGATGTATATAAAACAAATCACTCAAATCAGTTTAATAATAAAAGAGGTTACATATTGATTATTGATTATCACTTTTACTATAATAACTCATGTCAATCATTCAAAAAAGGATATATGGATATATAGTGAAGAGGCAAGGGAATTTTGATTATCTCCCTTCACCACCAAAGAACATGCAGGAAAAAAATGGAAATCCACTAGAACATACAACCACATAACACTTAAGGGGGAGTGTTCTATGTGTTGTTTATTTATTAAATATTTACATTGCATATATTAATGAAGTATAATGTATACATTGTAGACATGTACAAAATGTGTGTGGATAAGTAATGTATTTTTTTTCATAGAAGATTGACAAATTGATACTTACCTGGTATTTCCATGATGGTTTCACCCAAGTGGGCGGGGCCTATAGTAAATAAGAGCAGCGCTCTTTCATAACTGGAAGTGCAATTGTGGACTGTACAAAACCTTTTCAGTAGAAGGAGTTTCGGTCAAGAGTTCAGTATAAATATACATATATATTTGTTTTTTTTTTTTGTTTGTTTGTTTTTGGATGTTTGTACACTTTGGGGACTGTTTGAACTGAAAATAAAAATCCCTGCACTGAAGTGCCATTGTGGCTGAGCCATCATTCTTGTGCCAAGAGCGTTTACCAACACGCCTCTTCACACCTTGGCATAGTTGAATAACAAGAGTTCAGTACATGGAAAAGACATACATTGAGTTTCAAACTCCATTGTTTCCTCGTTCTTATGTAAATCTCATTTGTTTAAAAGACCTCCGAAGAACAGGCAAATCTCAACATAACACCGACTGTTACGCAACAGTCGGGATCATTAATATGTACGCCCCCAATATTTGCATATGCCAGCTCATGTTCAATGCATTAGACAAGGGCAGGACGTCTGGATGTGTACAGCTGAATCAGACTAGGTAAGCAAGCAAGAACAACAGCAAAAAATGGCAGATGGAGCAATAATAACTGACATGATCCATGATAACATGATATTTTTAGTGATATTTGTAAACAGTCTTTCTAAATGTTTCGTTAGCATGTTGCTAATGTACTGTTAAATGTGGTTAAAGTCACCATCGTTTCTTACTGTATTCACGGAGACAAGAGCCGTCACTATTTTCATTTTTAAACACTTGCAGTCTGTATAATTCATAAACACATCTTCATTCTTTATAAATCTCTCCAACAGTGTGTAATGTCAGTGTGTAATGATCCGAAGCATGCATGCAGTATGCATGATTAAAATCTTGTAAAGATCCATTTGAGGGTTATATTAGCTGTGTGAACTTTGTTTATGCACTGCATTATAGTCAAGAGCTCGGGGGACAGGGAGCGCGAGATTTAAAGGGGCCGCAGCCTGAATCGGTGCATAGTTAATAATGCCCCAAAAATAGGTAGTTAAAAAAGTTAATTTAAAAAAATCTAGGGGGTATTTTGAGCTTAAACTTCACAGACACATTCAGGGGACACCTTAGACTTGTATTACATCTTGTGAAAGAACGTTCTAGGGCACCTTTAATACATTTCGAGCCAACTGAATAGACCAATCTACTTCAGGTTTTCTTTTAGTCCAACTGTTTCAATGACTGGTACTGTGTTTTTATTTAGTCTGTGCACTGTAATAATAACTTTTTTAATAAGAGTAAAAATATGAATGTGTAATTGTCACAGACTCAGTCACATTCTGTTTGTTTTGGTTGTCATCTGTCACATGTTCTCCTTTGTTCTGTTTTCCTGCCATCATCTATCACCATGGACACTAACGATATCATCACAGCTGTATGTCATTTTGGTTAATTCATCTGTGTATTTAAGTTCCTGTTTTCCCTGTGTTCATTGTTCTGGTCTCATCATTCCTGAGTTGTGTTGTGTTTCTGCCTGTACCTGTTGGATTTCTCAAGTAAAGACTTTATTTTGTATCTAATCTCCTTCGTCGTGTGTTCCTGCGCAAGCAACGCTGACAGAAGACCGGGCCAAACTTACCCCTTTTGGCACAATGGACTTTGCACCCGTTAACCTCATGTGCCTTGAACAGGGAAATCGCTTCCTTGAGGAACATTTAACAGATTATTTGTACCTCGTACCTCTGACCACAATGGGGTGAATGGGGCTGGCGACAATGATGCCAGCCCCATTCACAACCCAGTGCACAACCAAGACCACCCAGACAGCGAGGATCGGCAGCATGAACCCACCACAGGCCACGTGTGCGACTCCGCCGCGACATTTGAGCCAGCGCCTTTTGGAGCGACCGCGCTGAACAACGCGATGGAGCCTGAGCAACACGTGTCTGACCAGGTGTGCAAGCTGGCTGCAACATCCATCGCCGAGGGAGTTCTAGTGGACATCGAGGGCATGGAAGTGAGCCCCTCCCACCACTGAGAGTGAGTTTTTGGATGCTACACTGGACTAC
The DNA here is from genome assembly GCA_028476615.1 of Culter alburnus. Lineage (NCBI taxonomy): Eukaryota > Metazoa > Chordata > Actinopteri > Cypriniformes > Xenocyprididae > Culter > Culter alburnus. Next base: position 68,076 of record JAOTNS010000150.1, on the reverse strand, counting down.
TGTCATTTTGGAGAAATTGAACTTTTTTGAACTATTGTCTTTGGAATCTGTCAATCATGTCCCTAATTCTCTGTCCCCCCCCATCCTCCCTCTCCCACCACCTCTCCAAAATGACTGTGAGACTGTTTCATTTCATGTGGACTTATGTACTACCCTTCAAGATCCTGTTCAGTCCCCAACCAGTTCTGTTACCCTGTCTTCGCTGTCTCCCATCAGGCCCTCTGTTCCACCTCTACCTCCTCTCAGTGGCGCGGTTACACCGCTGGACTGCTGGGAGTCACCTCTTCCTGGGCTTCGGGAGCCCGTGGCTCCGCCTCCGGCCTCAGCATGCTCCACTCCACTTCGACCCCCGACATCCTGACTCCCACGCCTGTGCTCCTTTCACCCTTGATGGCAGCAGTGACCATCGGGCATTCAGCCTCGGTCGGACTTCGCTCTACCTACGCCATGGACTTGGGGGCCGTTCGCTGCCCTCCGGCCCTCCACCCCTTCGGCTGCAGCTAGCTCCGCCCTCCCTCAGACTCCACCTCCGCCCTCGGTCGCTCCAGCTCAACCTCAGCCCTCCGGATCCCTGCTTCCACCTCTGTCGTGGTCGTCAAGGTCATTAGTGTCCCGACGCATCATCGGCTCTCTGGCTACACGGTGGGCTCCACATCCCACGTTGACATCACCTTTTGCCATCACCATGACGTCATCCAGCTGTCGCCGTGGAGCACAGCTCTGGTTGTGCACTGGGGTACCATCAGCCTGTCCCTGTTCAAGGCCATCCTTTTGGATCACGCCACCTGAACCACCCTGGACTTTTGTTCCACCCCCTTCAGGTTGGCCATCCGCCTCCAGAACCACCACCTGCATACATCTCCACGGTCAAATCTGCCTGTTGCTGCCATCCCGTCACCTCGACTTCTCTCCACCCCTCTGCCACATCCTCATCTCCCAACACCCTCCCTCCCTCTCTCTTTGGGTGTTTCCGCACCTACTCGAAGGAGGCGTAATGTCACGGACTCAGTCACATTCTGTTTGTTTTGGTTGTCATCTATCACATGTTCTCCTTTGTTCTGTCTTCCCGCCATCTATCACCATGGACACTAACAATATCATCACAGCTGTATGTCATTTTGGTTAATTCATCTGTGTACTTAAGTTCCTGTTTTCCCTGTGTTCATTGTTCCAGTCTCGTCATTCCTGAGTTGTTGCGTTTCTGCCTGTACCTGTTGGATTTCTCAAGTAAAGACTTATTTTGTATCTAATCTCCTTCATGTGTTAACTATCAAGTTTATGGTCACTGAATGGCTTTCCTGAGGTAAATGTAACATTTTGTGACATTACAATTTGTTTTATTGACGTCTTTGTGTGGTTATAACTCTGATTAAGTGATTAAATTAGAGATGGATTGATTTCAGTAAGTTGTACAATATATCGTTCAACTTAGTTTTTGATGCTCATTTATGTTTATTTGGTGCTGTAATAGCAGAAAAGAGGAAGAGATAATAGGTTCACGTGCTGTTTGACCTGAGGTGCTACAGCGATCTTTCACGCCACATTAAAGTGTATTGTTTGAATCCCGTAGTAAAATTGACAGAATTTAAAAGCAGAGACTGTTTTATATCAAAAGTAACCTTATCTGTCGGTGCGTTGTCTGTGTCCTCTTTGCTCTTCTATGTATCTATCACTGCATGAGAAAATGGACGTGGCGTGAGAACAGTAAGATTTAATGAGAGTTGGTGGCCCTGCATGACAGCATTTTTTTGTATTTATGCTAAATGTTCTGTTTGTTTTATGCTATGTTAAACTCCCACATTTTACGAGTTCGACTTCGACTTCGTTTGCACTATGCACGCCAAAGCACCGTGTCTTCTATTGGATTCAATCCGGGAGGGATGCATTACAGTATTGTGCTACAGCGCCCCACTGGTCAAACTGCACTATTGCAGGCCCTTCAAATAGGTCATATGAGATCAAAAGACTATTCTACAACAAAAATATTGGTCAACAATTTATTGTCAACGTTGTCGATAATGTCGACTAATTGTTTCAGCCCTAGTTTGCAGCGAACAATATAGATCAGACCTAATGGAATAATAGTATTATGATATGAAATGAATTGAATTATGAATTGAAATATATTGTACATTTGAATGGATCACGCTACAAACATAATGATCTTATAATACATGATGCATTGCTGTGTCCATTATTGCATAATTCACACTTTTGGACACTTTTGCTTTAACATACAACACTGCAAAAACAAGCTGTTATTTTCTGTTATATATTTATTGTCCAACATTCCCAATTTTTCTGATGCATGTCCTTAATTTAATTTCATACGTTGGTATTAATTCAGTGTTTATAATGCTAATACTTCAAAGAATTTTAACCCAAACTGACTGGGTTTCTAGAGAGCAAAGGTTTTGTGAAAAAAGTGTAAGACTTAAACACAAAGTGTGTAAAATAAAGTGTAAAAAGGATTTGATGATCACTAGTGATAGTATTTTATTCTGTGTTGTCATCATTCAGGTTGGATTTCAGCTTTAATGTACTTTTTTTTAACAAATCAGCGGATATTGCCATAGAAACTAGTGGACTGACGAGTCGCTTTCACCCCAAAATGGCGAAAACGCAGAGCTGCTGCTGGGCGCCGGTGTTGCAATGGAACGTTCTATTGAGTGTTGCTTCTTGTTAGTGTATATTCTTTGGTTTTTGGCAATGATACACAGGGCAGGTGCCAACAAGGAAGTTTGTTAATGAGTAACCTTATTTTGTTAAAAAGTAACAAATGACTTATTAGTGATCAGCTCAGACTATAAGTACATTATGAAAACACTGAGTCATTGTAGAAGGAGGATGTTTCTGGGGCTTTGCAGAAGAGCAAGAGATTCACCGTAAACCGTGGAAGTGTATGGAGGATGGCGAAGTGTAAAACAGACTGCATTGAAAGGCCTCTGTCTTGGGTCTTTGAAAAGCTTGGTCGTGTTGTTGGTAGACATCCATGTGTGTTTCTTTTATTAGCTTTATATGTGGCTGCTGCCCTTGGAGCTGGTTTTATCTTTCTTCATGAGAGGGAGGCAAATGATATTGAAGACCAGTTCACACCTGTCAATGGACCTGCCAAGTTGGAAAGGGCGATTGTGGTGGAAAATTTCCCACGATCTGAAGAGTTTTCTGAGTTACGGCTTGCATCTGAAGGCACTTATGCCTCTTTGATCATCACAGGCTTGCAAGGAGAAAATATATTGACTAAAGCAGCTTTTAATGACATTATAGAGCTAGACAGACGAGTGAAAAGTATAACGACAGGAAACAATTTTGAAAACCTCTGTGCCAAAACAAAGGGAAGGTGTCTGTCAAATGCAATTTTAGACATTATAAATTACAATGCTACTGAAATAGTTTCTTCAAACATAAAATATCCGATGAATAATGGCATGTTTTTGGGAACAACCATCGGCGGTGTAGAGCTGGATAGCTCAAAGCTCACCAGTGCCAAAGCGGTCAGGCTTTTTTATTTCTTAGATGAGAAGAAGACAAAGGAAAACCCTTACTGGCTTGATGGCTTTCTAAAACTCCTCTCAAACTATACAGAACAGAAAACGGTAAGTCAAAGAAATGATTGTAAGTTATGAGTTGTACCTTCATGTATACAGATTCCCCCAGTTGACCATTGTGTGTGTGTGTGTGTAAAGGTACCTCAAATGTCATTAATCAAATAATCTCCAATAACTGAAACTCAAGCCCCAAAAGTTGTTTGGACAACAATTCCAATATTTTGAGAAAATGAACAAATCTATGTACATTTTTATGCAGGCTATGTATGTCCTGTTATAATTTGCCCTTACTATTTCTTTACTGTGCTTCAACACAATGTAATACATTCATGTTTACAGTAACTATACTGAACAGTGTTTTTGTGTTGAATTTTTACAGGTCCATGTGTCTTACTTTACATCAATATCAAGACAGAATGAGTTTGAGACCAATTCAGACTCTATCATCCCCCTCTTCTCTGTTACATATATCCTGGCTATTGCCATTTCAATTTTGTCTTGTTTGAGGTATTATAAAAAATTAAAAACCACATTTGCTCATTTCTATCACTAGCTATGTCAGTTATGTCATCCCTGGTGTCCTTCCACAGATTGGACTGTGTCAGGACGAAGGTGTGGGTGGCCGTGTTGGGCGTTGTTTCCGCTGGTATGTCAGTGTTGGCCAGCTTTGGACTGCTGCTGTTTTGTGGGATGCCGTTTGCCATGACTGTGGAAACAGCCCCCTTTCTGATCCTCGGTAAGTTCATTAATTTCATCAAATAGTAGGTAGTCTCAGAGTTGATGCTCACAGTCTCTGGTTTCCTCCAGGTGTTGGTGTTGATGACATGTTCATTATGATCTCCTGCTGGCAGAAGACTGAAGTTAATAAAGCTGTTGAGATTCGTTTAGCAGAAACGTATAAAGAGGCCGGCGTGTCCATCACTATCACCACACTGACAGATGTTCTGGCTTTCTACATCGGTCTCATGACGCCCTTCCGCTCAGTTCAGTCTTTCTGCATGTACACCAGCACAGCTCTTCTGTTCTGCTACATCTTCAACATCACCTTCTTCGGCGCGTGTCTCGCACTTAACGGACGGAGAGAGAAAGACAACAGACACTGGCTGACCTGCATGAAAGTCCCAGAAGCCACTGGTGATGGTGGAGGTTGTTGTGTTGGTGGGGCGTATGATAAAAACACACAGAAGGAATATGAAATGCCAATGGATTCATTCTTTAAAAATTATTACGGCCCTTTTCTGACAACAGTGTGGGTGAAGACATTTGTGTGTCTGATCTATGCCGGGTATTTGGCAGTCAGTATCTATGGATGCTTCCAAATGCAGGAAGGTCTAGATGTGAAAAATTTAGCAACAGACGGCTCATATGTTGGTAGTTACTATGACAAGGAAGATGAATTCTTCTCCGCCTTTGGTCCCAATGTCATGTTAGTTATAAAGGATGACAAATTTCAGTACTGGAACTCAACTGCTCGTGAAAGTCTTGACTTGTGTTTGGAAAATTTTCAAAATCTGACAGTGGCAGATTCAGGCATCTCGCCTATTTCTTGGCTGAGTGAATACATGCAGTCTGGACTGAACTTGGGTTCAAACAATGAAGCACAATTCAAAAGCCAATTAACTGCATTTCTTACTCGGTCTGGTTTTAGTCAAGATGTTAATTTCACTAACAATCAAATTTATGCATCACGTATGTTCATTCAGACTGTGAACATCCGCACATCAATCGATGAGAAGAACATGCTGAATGCATTTAGAGAAACTGCAGAAAATTGTGGGAAGTTGCAGACACCCGTTGATCTGATAGTGTACCACCCTACGTTCATCTATTTTGACCAATTTTCCGTCATCATCAGTAATACAATCCAAAACTTAGTAGTTGCTACATGTGCAATGTTAGTCATTTCACTCCTGTTGATCCCAAACCCCCTCTGCTCTCTCTGGGTAACATTTTCCATTGCATCTGTCATTGTGGGAGTGGCCGGATTCATGGCATTATGGGATGTTAGTTTAGACGCTGTGTCTATGATAATTCTTGTTATTTGTATCGGCTTTTCTGTCGACTTCTCTGCCCACATATCCTATGCTTTTGTGTCAAGTGAAAAATCCTCAGCGAATGAGAAAGCCATGGATGCCATCAATAAACTGGGCTATCCCATCATTCAGGGTGCCGTGTCCACAATTGCAGGTGTGGTAGTGCTCTCGGCTGCTAAAAGCTACATCTTCAGGACCTTCTTCAAAATCATGTTCTTAGTCATTCTGTTTGGGGCTGTCCATGGCATCATATTTATTCCTGTGTTCTTGAGCTTCCTCGGTACTTGTAGTAACAGTCATGAAAAAAAGAAACCAAATCTTCCAGAGCACAGTGACACAAGTGAACGGCGAGTTAAAGCAGTCGTGATTCAGAATGAATGGTCTGCTGATCCTGACTGTTACTGAGCTTACTTTTCTAAAAAATATCACCTGTAGGATTTATTAATCAAGTTGAATTTATCAATATACTATTGTGCTCCAGTTTCCCCCACAATGCAAAGGCACAGGTGAAATTGAGACTAAATTGTCTGTATGTGTGTTCACCCTGTGATGGACTGGCCATCTATCCTGGGTGTTTCCCAGTTTACGGCCCAAGATACTGCGATATAAACTTTTTTTCTTTTTTTGAATGAGCTTAGCTGTATATGACACTTCGATTAGACCATTCAAGAAGATCCTAAAATAGCAATCATTCTGTTATGTTCTTATGTATAGACTGCATCTTTATCCAATATATATTGTGATTCTCTGTCCAGAACACGTTGTCATGATTCACATTGTCTGAGCCTGAATCAGACCCAGATAGCAGTAATGAAGCGGGTCAAGCAGAACCTCTGCAAGCATGGTTTTTAAAGGATGTTTATGAATGTTAAGTTTTTGTTTGTATTTGTGTCAAAGTGTTTAGATATGCTGTCACTTGTAAAGGTTACTGCTGTTTATGTTAACTTTCAATATATGGTTTTATCCTGATTAAAGCTTTACTGTAGCTGAATACATGACTGAGTAGTAGCATTTTTGTGAAAGTGTCGTTTAATTATAGCATGAACAAGCATATGGGTAAACAACATAAGCAGTAATGAAACAATGCTGTACACTGATAAAAGAAACGCCAACAAACACCAACAGAAGTTCGCTGGTGTGATTACAAAGACGTTTGATGGTGTTTGTTGCCGTTGGTTGGAGAAGTATGAAATAGAATTTAGCTGGCTAGCGAAGCCAAACTGCGTTGGTCTTTGTTTATGTCCCAAAAACTATATCACTTTATAAACAATAAAACATACTTACAGGTTGGGGCCCATAAACAGTAGCTTCTGCTTTTAAAGTGGGAACTGCTTCATCTTTCAGTAATAGCTTTGGTGCAAATCCAGCATTGAACTCTGGAGATTCTGGAAGCTGTCTTCTGTGAAATGTGCAACACAGACAGCTAAATTAGCATTATAATTGTCAGGAACAGAATTAAACATAAATTTTAAACATTGTTCCCCGAAGTCCAGTGTCCCTAGGAAGCCCAAACACAGAAGACTTGTATGCACGCAACATGGCTTTGCCCACTTTGTTGTGTTCCCGGGGGCAGTGTTTATGTTAATTGCAGGGTTTATGATGTCATCAACCCGGGAAGAAGCTCGTTGTTGTCCAAACTGGTCGTAATTGTAGGCATTAAACTGCCATAACTTTAAAAGACAATATCTCCGTTTGCATTGAACTTTCAGCACAGTAACTTTGCAGAAACTGTTTATGCTCAAGCAGCAACATTACACACTAACTAAAGTTAAAAATCCGGTTTCCGGTTCCGGTTGAGACTGCGTGCTGAGTGTGTGCTCTAATCAACTCGGAGAATTGTTGTTGAGAAAACGATGCCATGCCGCCAAAAAAGTATCCAGCACAGGCCGAGGAGGTTGACGATATAAAGCGATCACTCGACATGTTGACGGAGGAGGTTTCTGTTGTAAGACAACAGCAGAAAACCATCATGAGCTTGGTGGAGGAAGTTAAAGCATTGAGGCTTTAAAACATTGAGAAAGACAAGCGGATTATGTCGCTGGAAAATCGGGTGGCCGATCTGGAACAATATACCAGAATGAATGACATCATACTCACCGGTTTGGAGATCAAACCACGCTCTTATGCCCGGGCGGTGGCGACACTGAATGAAGGAGAGACGAACGAGCAAGACGTTACATCGGTGGAGCAACAGGTGACGGCGTTCCTCCACTCAACGGGGATTGAGTTGGACAGGGGCATTATTGAAGCTTGTCATACTCTCCCACGGAGAAACAAGATGGATAAGCCAGCTATAATAATTCGTTTCACTAACAGGAAACATAAGATGGAATTATTGAAACAAGGAAGACGGCTGAAGGGCACGGATGTGTATCTGAACGAACACTTGACTAAGAAAAATGCTCATTGCCAGAAAGGCCCGACTCCTTAGAAGACAGAAAAAAATACAATCCACATGGACAGCTAATTGTAAAATATTCATCAAGACGAATGGAACACCAGAACAAGCTAAAGTGCAAGTTATTAAGGATCTTGAGGATCTGGAGAAATGTCAATAAGAAAAATGAGATAAGGTAATGTAATAAACCCAATAGTAAAGAAAGAATAAAAAGAACATAAATGACAACTATGTCATTTGTTGAAAATAAAAAGTTATGTATATCGGAATTAGATAATTTTGTATATACTGAGTATAAAATGCAGGATATAGAAAATATATTGATCCAGAAAATAACTTACTTATTAATATTAATAATAGTTGTAGCTATTATACAGATGAACAATTCAATATAACCTTCCAACAAGTGCACGACATTTCAATGATCCACTTCAACAGCAGAAGTCTATATGCCAATTTCCAAAGCATTAAAGATTATTTAGGACAATTAAAGAATTTATTCAGTATCATAGCAATATCAGAGACTTGGCTTAATGACGAAAAAGGTGTGGACTTTGAGATTGATGGCTATGAATTAAATTATAAAAATAGAGTGAATAGAAGTGGAGGAGGTGTGGCAATATATGTGCATAACAGTCTGAAGTATAAGGTGGTGGAGGGTATGACAGTCACTGTTGATGATTTGTTGGAATGTATTACAATAGAAATATGTATGGAAAAGTCAAAAAACATTGTTGTGAGTTGTGTATACATAACTCCTGGATCAAATATTGAAATATTTAATGATTGGATGGAAAAAATATTCACAAAAACATCTCAAAAGACTATGTTTATATGTGGAGACTTAAATATAGATTTATTAAATCCAAAAAAGCATAAACTGACAGAAGATTTTGTTAATATAATGTACAGCATGGGTTTGTATCCAACAATCAGTAGACCCAGTAGAATCACATCTCATAGTGCCACATTAATCGACAATATATTCACAAATATTATGGATAACAATATAGAGAGTGGATTATTATATAACGACATTAGTGATCATTTACCTGTTTTTATTGTTTATCATTGTAAGTATAAGAAATCTAATGAAATTAGTTATATCACATCATATAAAAGAGTGAGAATGGCAGAAAACGTAAAGGTTTTCAAGAATGAATTACTGAAACAAAATTGGAATGTAGTATATGAAGAGGAGGATGTTGATAAAGCATATAATAAATTTCTAAATATTTTTACATCATTGTATGATAAAAATGTCCTGTAAAACAATATAGAAACAAAAATAACCAAACAAATAGTCCTTGGATTACAAAAGGTTTATCAAATGCCTGTAAGAAGAAAAACACACTGTATAGACAATTTATTAAATATCGTACCCCAGAAGCAGAAAATAAATATAAAAAGTATAAGAATAAATTAATTAGTATTATGAGGAGGTGTAAGAAAGAATATTATAATAAAATATTAGAGAATAATAAAAATAATATGAAAGGTTTATGGAACATCCTAAATAGTATAATTAGAAATGAAAGAAAAAATAAAAATAAAAGTTATCCAGAATATTTTATTGATAAAGATAAGATAATAAAAAACAAAGAAGATGTGGTTAATGGTTTCAATAATTTTTTTGTAAATGTGGGACCAAATTTGGCAAAAAAAATAAATGATTCAGAAACTACAGAAGGGGTGGATGTGGATCTTTGGGATAGAAATCCCAGCTCTATTTTTCTTAGAGCAGTGGAGAGGAAGGAGATAAAGAAAGTGTAAAAACAAATCTTCTGCGGACTGGAATAATGTTGATATGATTATAGTAAAAAAAGTAATTGAAGAAATTTCAGAACCATTAACTCATATCGCTAACTTGTCTTTTCAACTCGGTAAATTTCCAGAAAAAATGAAAGTCGCAAAAGTAATACCATTATATAAAACAGGGGATAAGCACCTATTCACAAATTATAGGCCTGTTTCTATACTGCCCCAGTTCTCCAAAATCCTAGAAAAACTGTTTATAGAAAGGTTTGATGATTTTATTGAAACACACAAACTGCTAGTGGAGAGTCTATATGGATTCCGAACAAACAGATCAACATCTTTAGCTTTAATGGAATTAATTGAGGAAATTACAAATTGTATAGATACTAAAAAATACGTGTTAGGAATATTTATAGATCTAAAGAAAGCATTTGATACCATAAATCATGACATTTTATTACAGAAATTGGAGAGGTATGGAATCAGAGGAGTTGGACTGAACTGGGTAAGTAGCTATTTGAAAAGCAGGCAACAATTTGTGGAAATCGGTGATCAAAAATCTATATGTATGGATATAACTTGTGGAGTACCACAGGGATCGGTCCTAGGTCCAAAACTTTTCATAATGTATATTAATGATATTTGTAGAGTATCAAATATATTAAAATTTATTTTATTTGCTGATGATACAAATATTTTCTGTTCTGGGGACAATTTAAAGCAGATTTTGGAGGCGATAGCAAAAGAAATGATTAAATTAAAACGGTGGTTTGATGTAAATAAATTATCATTAAATATAGCTAAAACAAAGATCATGTTATTTGGAAAGTATACTCAACCTGAAGTAGAATTGAAAATTGATAATATCAGTATAGAAAGAGTCTATGAAAATAAATTTCTTGGTGTTATTTTAGACCACAAAATCAGCTGGAAACCACATATAAAACATATTGAAGCAAAACTGGTAAAGACTATAGCAATATTAAATAAAGCAAGATATATTCTAGATAATAATTCATTGTATATTCTGTATAATACTCTCATAGTGCCATATTTAAGTTATTGTGTGGAAATCTGGGGAAATACCTACAAAACCAACCTACAGTCGTTATGCACACTACAAAAGAGAGCAATCAGAATCATAAACAATGTAGGATATCTTGAACACACAAATTCACTGTTCTTGAAATCAGATACACTAAAGTTTATTGATTTGGTTAAATTTAAGACGGTACAAGTCATGTTTAAAGCAAGAAATAATTTACTTCCGGAAAATTTACAAAAAATGTTTATGGAGAGGCAGGGTGGATATAATTTGAGAGATGAATTAAACTTTAAAAAGCTTAAAATAAGAACAACTCTAAAAAGTATGTGCATCACTATATGTGGGGTGAGGTTGTGGAATAATTTGGAGCAGGTGTTAAAATATTGTACAAACTTTAAACTGTTTAAAAAGTTGTATAAAAACGAGTTACTAAAAGGATATGAGGATGAACAAGAGTGAATGTGAGGGTGGATTTAAAGATTGATTGTATTAAGATTTAAGGGTGATGGGTGGTTTGGAATAAAAGGTAAATTTTGGTTTGAGTTTAAAAAATAAGGTTTATTTGTTATTGTGTTATGAAGATATAATATATATAGTAAATAATAAGCTTTTGCTTCATCCCGCTCCTTTTCAGACACATGTAATGAATTGATGATTATTTATAGATATTGTTTCTTTTTTATGTGGTAAAACAATTGTTGTATTTCATATTTTATTTTATTTGATTTTTATTGGCTGTTGTTTGAAATAAAATAAAGAAAGAAAGAAAGAAAGAAAAAAGTGAAATCGCAATGAACCACCCCTTTAAGGTAGACACTATTTTCTTTAAGAGCTGCTGTGCAGCCAAAATTATATACCAGTTATCACTGTAAAGCTGCTTTGACACAATCTGCATTGTAAAAAGCGCTATATTAAATAAAGGTGACTTTACTTGACTAGTGAGGGAGGAAAAAGAGTTTTCACACGTGGCAGCGGATGCCCCAAAAGTTATTCCAAGCCTGAGCACATTGTCATGCAAGATATAAAGCTACGTTTTAGTTGATACATTTCCATAAAAATGCGTGATTAAGCATTCATTTTCTGGCCTTTTCATCCTGCAGCCTGGTGAAGCTGAAAGTCCTAGGACGGAGTATGCGAAATTGATGGGTGGGTATATTTTAAAACACATGTAATTGCCTTATTTGTTTTATACAAATGTTATTTCCAAAATATAAATACGTTTGAGTTAATAAATATATGTATGAACATTAGAGGAGGTTAGCATTTCCCATTTAAGCCGCACTAACTAGAATTTTCCTCCCGCAGCAGCGCTGGCAGACCGGCTGGACCATCGCGAGACAGGCGGGGAGTCGCCCCGGTCTGTACACCAGGCAGCAAAGACTGACCATTTTAGGGAGTAGAGACGTCTTGTTGACGGAGCTCTGGCTTGCGAGATAGTGTTCAGGACATCTTCAGGGAGGTTTGAAGGCTCCCGTCTAGAAGCCATACATGGAGATCCCACACCTCGGGTTTGAGGTGCCAAATTGTCCCTCCCGCTTGGGAGAAGATGTCTCGTTTCAGGGAGATCGGCTATGGCTCCATGGACAACAGCTGAGACAGGTCCGAGAAACATGGTTGGCTCCCCTGATTCATCTGATAATCTGGGGAATCAGAGTGACCGGGGAAAAGCGTACAGGAGGAGGCTGGGCCAGTCGTGGGCCAGTGAATACTTGGTCTTCGAAAAATAAATTGGGCAACGAAAGTTGTCTTCTGAGGTGAAGAGGTCAACATCCCAAATTTTCTGAACTACGGGGGTATTGGAATGACCATTCCTCCAAGGGAAGGTTGTTTCGGGACAACATATCCGCAGTATGCCCTGAACATGTGCTGCTCTGAGTGAGAGCAGGTTATGCTGCGCCCACACTAGGATGGTTCTTGCTAGAGTGAAATGGGGCTTGGATGAGAGCCCGCCCTGGCTATTTATGAAGGACACCACTGTCATATTGTCTGATCTGACCAGGACATGGTGTCCCACCAGGAGAGGGAGGAAAGATTGGAGAGCTTGATACACCGCCATCATTTCCAGGCGGTTGATATGAAGCTCACTTTCTTGGCTCCTCCAAGCACATCGTCCCTTTATCCACAACCTGTTTGAACCAGCAGGGGTTCATCCAGGGAGACATTGTTGCAGAGCATGCCTGATTCGCCTTATGCGTATGCCCATCTGCCTCAGAGGGGAGAGGCCTGCATCCATGCACTTTGTAAAAGTGCGGGGAGCTAGAGACAGCCCGAACGGAAGGACTGTGTATTGATACGCCACCCCTTCAAAGGCGAATCTCAAGAATTGTCTGATGGGGGCTATCTGGATGTGAAAGTAAGCATCCTTCAGATCCACGGCGAATTTGTGAGAAGATCTGTTTCAAAGTGATCATTTTGAATGAGTGCTTTATTAGGGCCCAAATGAGACATCTGAGGTCAAGGATGGGTCTGAGACCGCCATACTTTTTGGGAACAAGGAAATATCAGCAGTAAAAGCCTCCTGACTCGCTCAGTGCCAGGGGAACCATTTCTGTGGATCATTTTGCCAGCATAGTGTTCACCTCGGAGCTCTCTACCATGGTTTGGAACACTCCGTTGAATAACGGGGCCCGATGAGCGAACTGGAGTACATAACCTCGTTTTACTATGTTCAGTACCCAAGTTGACACTCTAGGGATGGCCTGCCAGGCCTCAGCCCCCATGGCAAGGGGCTGGATTGGTTCAAGCACCAAGTCGCTGTGAGGAACTGTGGTGCACATGAGGGGTGGAAGAGGAAATTTGCTTTCTTTTTGAGAATGTTTTTTTTTATTATGTCCGCTATAACAACAGTGCACTGCCAGGGTGTTTGAACAGGCTCTGTACAAGCAGAAAACACATTTTTTCGGGCGCCCGGAACTGAACGGGGTGACGGGAAAACTGAGTGAGGCATCTTGGAGGGTGATCCGACCGCAGCGGGACTTAGCCTCCTCCTCTTCCTTTTTCGTGCATCAGGCCGACTTCTGAGGCGCGGGGTCCAGCACGATCTTGGGCCGGTGTCCCTGTCGCTTTGGAGAGGGGTGGCACCTAGCAGAGCGTGAGCGCTGTCTGTGCTCAGGCCGTGGTGCGGGCTGAGTAGCGGAGGACGCAGATTTAGGTGGCTGCTGTGTTGAAGTGGAGGAGCTGGAGCGCTTTGGCAAGAAGTGTTGCATGGTCTGGGAAGACTTCTGTGTGGCGGTGAAGCGTTCAGCAAACCCATCAACTGCAGGGTCAAAGAGACCATTGGGGGAGACAGGCGAGTCAAGGAAGATGGCTTTGTCCGCGTCCTTTATATCTGTCAAGTTCAGCCACAAGTGGCACTCCAACACCACCAGGCTGGCCATCGAGCACCCAATAGCCTAAGCCATGGTCATGGTGGCGCACAGGGCCAGGTCTGTGGCGCAGCACAGCTCCTTGAATGCGGGCGAGTCATGCCCAGGTCACGCAGAAGTTTGGCCTGGTAAACTTGCAACACCGCCATTGAGTGCAGGGCGGAAGCTGCTTGGCCGGTCAAGGTGTGTGCCCGTCCAGCGAAGGTCTGCGTTATGCGACACAGCTTGGGCTGTAGCTTTTCATATCCCTTCTGCTCAGCGTCGTCAACCGAGGTGAGAGCGTGAGAGGCAGAAGAGCGCAGATGGGCAGAGTATGTGGTGCGCCACGATTTCGTGAGCTCCTCGTGCACCTCAGGAAAAAAGGGTGCTGCCCACTTGGGAGGACCCTGGCGATGTCCGGGCAGAAACCACTCATCCAGGTGGCTGCATGTGGGCTCCACAGGCGCAGACCACTCCAAGCCGAGCTCTGTGACGGCCTTAGAGAGCACGCGAATGAGCTCGGGAGTCGATGGAAGCCCTGGCGTTGATCGGCTCGAGAGACGGCAAGGGGGCGGAGTCGAGATGCGAGTCTGGCCAATTCTCAGAGTCTGAAGCCGCTAGGGACATGCTGTCATCCAGCGGCTCTTCTTCAGATCCCCCGAATGAGACCAGGTCGCTCGTGATGGCAGAGGGGCGCTGGTCCGGGTGAGAAAAGTGGACGGGGGAATGCTCTTTTTGTGGAGAAAATGAGGCACGCGTTTTTTTAGTTTTGATTTTTAGTTTTGTTTTTAAGTTTTGGTTCTCTGTAGTCTCACTTTGTAGTTCCTAGGTTGAGTAGGTTGCTCCCCTCTTTCAGGGTATAAAGCAATTTGTTGAGCTCTACTCCCAGGGATGCCCATCTCTGGTCTGGTACTGCCTCTCTTGCAGTCCCTCTCAAAGGATTTTCCTCTCTGAGGATGTTTGTAGAGATTCTGTTCTTTCAGACAGGTTGTTGGCCTGACTAGCCGTTGGCTGGGCCAGTTCGACCTCCCTGGTGGCTCTTGGGGTTGACTTTTGTCCTCCTGGTAAGTGACTAGCCAGAGTCCTCTCGGTCCTCTGGCCATTTTGAAGCTGTTGGTTCCAAGCCTTTAAGCGGCCTTGGTAGGCCTTTACTCTTTGGAGGCCTCTTTGAGGCTTTTTTTAGCTTGGGCAGTGGCCATAGGGAGTTATCTTAATGACAGCCTGTGACCAGGGGTTGAGTGTTTTTAGGTCTCTTCTCAGCCATTTTGCATGCACTCCCCTCAGCATGGCGGCATGGGTATTTCGTTCCCCATATGCGTTCTAGAACGCAGTGTGAGTTCTCTTTTGAAAGGGAATGTCTCAGGTTACGACTGTAACCCTAGTTCCCTGAGAACAGGGAACCCAAGACTTTCTCATCCCAACTCACAGGATGCTGCTGCTACCAAGGACTATATTTTACTTCCTTGATGGGAGTTGAGGCACTGGATTGTGTATGTAAGTTACCTATTTATATCAGTGTTAATTTCGTTGATGAATAATTTTCGTCAGAATTTTCGTCAACGACATTTTTTCACGGACGAAAACGAGACGATGACTAAACAAAAATGTGTTTTGAATGACTAAAACTATGACTAAAATCTACTGTAATTTTCGTCAACGAATAAAAACGAGACGAAAATGAAAGAGAGGGATGATTTGGGAAGATATCCAGTCAGGACTGCTGTTCTGTGTGGAAGACGCGCACATTTGAAGTGTAATGTGCTGATCTAACCGCGGGAAACGCGGCACTGTTGCGTGCTCTACAGGCTCGCACAGCAGCACTTCAAACTGCTTCGCAATTAATGAATAGCGCACATTTATGCCAAGCGATTGCTTATAAGCTAATGTTGATGAATTATAACAATGTTTACTGCACGATTTTTATATGGTAATATGTTTTAGACGGTTGTAAGAATGCATATTTTATCACCCTCATGAGTAGCCTGCTGCTACAATAGGCTGCCGTCCAGACTGAAGACATTTCAGAATAAGAGTCACGGTGTATTTCGGGATGGTTTCTAATTATTATTTTTTCCTGGTCATTATTGTTATTTTGTTTACACAATAAATGGTATTTAATTTAATTTCTATAGTAAACTACTGTATCTTGTCACAGGAAGGAAAGACTAAGAACATTATTTGACACATTATTCAATATATTTTACAAGTATAAGGGTTATTATAGTTAACTAGACCTAAAACCAAAGAAATCTTCATTACTTGAAATAGACGTTAACTGAAATAAAACATATATAAAAAAATGTAGTTTCTAAGCTTTAGCTTAACCTGATGTATTAAAATAAACAGAAATAAAAATGAGATAACTTGTCCCTCAAACAAGGAATAAACTGGAGACGTTATGCTGATTCAAACAACGCAGCAGGAAGGATTTATTTCTTTTCACATCACTGCATATGTGTATATTTACGTAAGTCACGCAGGACTTCTTTTTTTTCAATTCACCTAAATGCATAGGAACATTAACTACTAAATAAACATTTCGTTGCTTTACTCTTAAATGAAAACCAAAAATAATAATTCCTTTGGAATATCACATTTCCAAATTACTACATTCTTTCCCCCCTTTAAAGATAACAACATCATCCATATTTTTTTTATATATATATAACCTTTCCCCGTTACAACTTTCTTCTTTTTTTTTTTTTTTTTTTTTTTTTACAACACAAAGTCATCCAAGTGTTTGGGCCTTTTAACAGTCCTTTGAGACCTACGGACTTCTGGGACTGAACTTTGCCTTTCAACAGTCTCTGGTTGGTTCTGAGAGCCCAAAATCATGGGCTCTGTCACAGTGTCTCCACAAACAGTGTCAGTCCCACTACACACTGATGTGTCCAAGGAAAAATCCCCACACACATTCTCTCTTGACTCTGAACTTTCCACATCCTGAGAGAGAATTTGATCCACATGTCTACGCACTGTTTTACCATCTCTGAGCATGACCTGGTACGAGAGAGGGCCCGTCACTTTGGTAATGAACCCCGGAATCCACTTGGGACCATAACTAATGTTCTGTGTCAAAACTTTATCACCAACTTGAAAACTTCTTCCTTGCCATTTGTTGTCATGATACTGCTTTTGTTTGATTTGTTTTTCTTGAACCTTCTGTTGCAAGTCTGGATGCAATAGATCAAGAGTGGAACGCAGTTTACGTCCCAACAGCATTTCTGCAGGACTCAACCCTGTAGTGGACTGTGGGGTGATCCTGTAGATGAACAGTACATGTGCCACTTTGGTTGCCACACTGCCCTCTCCTGCCTTTTTCATCATAGTTTTGAATGTCTGAATGGCTTGTTCAGCCAAGCCGTTGGATGAAGCGTGAAAAGGGGCAGAAGTGACATGTTTGATGCCATTTTTGTTCATGAAGTCCTTGAACTCTGTACTCACAAAGTAGGCAGCATTGTCTGAAACTAGCATTTCTGGCAGTCCATGGTTGCTGAAACTCTTTCTTAGGCAATCTGTTACGTCATGAACGTATTTTTTGTTTTGTGTATGCATTGTTACGTCATAGATGTATTACTGTGTTGAGTTTTGTATACATGTTTTGTAAGGTATTATGTGTTGTGAACGGTCTTTCGCTCTCTGTCTCGCTCTCTCTCTCTCTCTCCCTCTTTGCAGCGCCGCTTGATTGAGAGACCGGCTGCGGCAAATCATGTGAAAGAGCGGAAGCGCTTAAAAGCCAGAAGCAAGGACGCTATGGTAGCGTCGTGCGCCAAACCGTCGAGCGTCGTGAGCGAGTGGAGCTGTGTTGTTGTCGTGTGCTCCACGCGTGTCCTGTCCTTTGTCTCCTGCCCCAGACGATTACTAACTATGTACTGGTGTAACTGATACTGTGGTTGTCAATGCGAGTGAACTGCTGTCTCCTAATTGTGTGACGGAGACTTCAAACAGTACTCAATGCGTGTGAACTGCTGTCTCCTAATTGTGTGACGGAGACTTCCAAACAATACCCAGTAAGAATTACTCTATCTCATCATTTAACTCTACTCTTGTTTATAACGCTTGTTTCTTTAACCCCTTTATTATATGCGAAGCTGTAGGTCAGGGGATGCCACTTTTACTTTGTGCAATTTGTTTTCTCCTGTTTATGGTTTAGTTGGGGAGTTAGGGAAGTTTGTTGTACTTTTGTTTATATTTCATTTGTTAGGTAAGTCAGCTTCTCTAAACCCTTAGGTAGATTCCCTTTTGTTTGTTGTTTTGGCCTTTGTCCCCCTTCCGAGCAAATGCTTCTGTTCATTTTGATTGTGAAAAGAGAATAAAGAAAAGAGTTTTTGTTTCAAAACGTTGTGATTCTTGTGAGCTGGGACAGGAGAGGAGGAATTTCCGTTAATTTTAAATCCTTTATTACTTTAATTTCTTTGTTACTGATCCATCCAACCCCTAGACTAGGACGGGTCGTAACAAATCAATAGTAGTTCCAGAGGAAGTAGTGGAAACAGGATACACATCCATCCACTTCAAGTGAGCATCAATGAGAATCAAAAACAGATGACCAAGGAATGGACCTGCATAATCTATGTGTATCCTTTCCCAGGGTTTCTCTGGCCACTCCCATGGATGAAGTGGTGCAGTGGCGGGAGCTTTTCTGTGTTCCTGACATGTTGAACAACTTTTTGCCAAAGCCTCAATGTCGTCATCTAGCTTCGGCCACCAGAAATAACTCCTCGCCAGCGCTTTCATGCAAGAGATACCAGGATGACATTGATGCAATTGCTGTAAGACATCTTTGCGACCCTGTGGAGGTATGATGACTCGGGCACCCCACAAGATGCAGCCATCCTGTACACTCAGTTCTGTTTGTCTGGCCGCATAGGGTTTAAATTCAGGGCTGTCCATTTGATAAGCCCCCTCAAATTTGGCAGGAACCTGTGGTAATAATTGAGCAACCCCAGATATGCCTTCAATTCGGTCACATTTCGGGGAGCTGGTGCTTTTTGAAGAGCTTCCACCTTGTTCAAAAGTGGACGAAGACCTGTAGAGTCCCCTCTATGGCCCAAAAACTCTGCCTCTCGCTGCATGAATGCACACTTTTCTCTTTTTAGCCTCATTCCGCCATCCATAAGCCGCTTCAGAACCTCACTCAGCATGTGCAGATGTTCCTGATCATTTCTGCCTGTTATGAGAATGTCATCTAGGTATATCACTACCCAAGGGATACCCTGTAGTAACCCCTCCATGATTCGTTGAAAAATGGCAGGACTGGAAGCCACACCAAAAGGCAGTCTATTGACCGTGAATAATCCCTTGTGAGTGTTCAGCGTTACATATCTCTTAGAGTCCTCATCCAAGATCACTTGCTGATAAGCATGACTGAGATCGAGCTTAGTGTACTTTTCACCTCCTGCTAACTTTTCCAACAGGTCCTCCAGTTTGGGAATGGGGTACTGTTCCAGTTTGGATGCCTGATTAACGGTAAGCTTGTAATCTCCACAAATCCTCACTGAATTATCTGGTTTAAGGACAGGAACGATTGGTGCCCGCCCACTCTGAAAATTTGACAGGTTCCAAAATTTTGTCATTGAGTAACCGCTCCAACTCCACTTCCACTTCCACTTCCACTTTTTTTTTCAATGCATAAGGTACCGGCCTGGGCTTATAGCACCTTGGTACCGCATCCTTGTCAACATGAATTTTCGCTGGGGGGCCTGTCCAGGTCCCTAAGCCCTCTTTAAACACAGCTTCATGTCTGGTCAACACCTCCTGAAGTGTCAGTTTCTGTGTTCACTTGATTCACTCCAGCATATGTCTAACTCTTTAATCCATCCACGTCCCAGAAGATTTGGTCCTTCGGAGGACACCACCACCACAGGAAGCTCTTTCACCTGAATGCCATGTTTAACGATCACATCTGTAGCCCCCAGTATCTTTACTGACTCACCAGTATAAGTTTTCAGGTTAAGAGAACAATCTTTCAAATCAGGGACTTGACCCACATTCCATAACTTAGCATATTCTGCGTTTGACATAATAGTGACACTGCAGCCCGTGTCCACTTCAAAATTTACCTCAGTGTCATTCACTTTTAAAAACAAGGTGATTGGAGAAACTCTTGGAATTTTAGTTTCCACCACACTGTACATAGTGAAGACTTCCTGCCGGTCACTGGCAGTGTTTTCCGGTGAATCACTGATGTGATGAGCTGATCCATGTTTCTCTGTGCTAGACTGCCGTTGCTTATATTTCCCTCCTCCCCCCTTAGGCTTAAACTTGGTGGAGGGCAAACCAACTCTACACATTTTCCTAATGTGCCCTTTCTTACCACACTTGTGGCACTGCTCTTGCAGAAAACAACACTCATGCTGTTTGTGATCACCACCGCATCTGTAGCAGTTTGGGCGTGGCTCTTTATGCGTCCATTTGCTCCTTGTTTCAAACTTGAGCACTGCCTGCGTTGACTGTTTAACATGCACGTCCGCGGATGCCTTGTTTTGATATTGTAAATCCAGCACATCTTTATTTGCAGTCTCTATGGCTTGCGCCAGCTTCAGCGTTTTGTCAAAAGTCAGCTCAGGTTCTGCCAACAACCGACGCTGTATTCCATCGGCCTCAATTCCACACACAAGTCTATCACGGAGCATTTCTTTCAACTTGTCTCCGTAATTGCAATGTTGAGCGAGTTCACGAAGCACCACAACATAATCTGCCACAGACTCATTAGGCTGTCTATTCCGAGAATTAAATTTAAATCGTTGCACAATCTCACTCGGTTTGGGATTATTGTGGTTTTTCAACAATTCCACTAACTCACTGAAACTTTTATCCCCTGGTTTGTCAGGGCTCAGCAAATTTCTCATCAGACTATATGTCTGACTCCCAACCGAACTAAGTAGAATAGCCCGTTTCTTTGCAGCTTCTTCAATCTCATTTGCATCAAAAAAAAATGAGACAGTACCTCGCAATATTCCTCCCATGACTGCAGCTTAATGTCGAAAGGAGTGAGTGTTCCAACCGCGAGAGCCATTGCCGTTAAAACCTGGGCGACGATTACTTCATGTGAACAAACAACGAAAACAATCCAGTTTCCTCACAAACTCTGCGAAGTAACTCCAAAACTTTAATCCTCGTCCCCATTATGTGATAACTTGTCCCTCGAACAAGGAATAAACTGGAGACGTTATGCTGATTCAAACAACGCAGCAGGAAGGATTTATTTCTTCACTACATCACTGTAGTGCATATGCGTATATTTACGTAAGTCACGCAGGACTTCTTTTTTTTCAATTCACCTAAATGCATAGGAACATTAACTACTAAATAAACATTTCGTTGCTTTACTCTTAAATGAAAACCAAAAATAATATTTCCTTTGGAATATCACATTTCCAAATTACTACAAAAACATAGACATTTAAAAGCATAAAAAATTTAATTAAAAGCATAAAAATTACTAAAACTTTTAACTAAAATTACAATGAAAGCAGAAAAACTAAAAATCAAATCTAATTAAAATTTAAAACGAAAACTATTATAGACCTCAACGATAAGTGTGTCAATCCCTGAAAAGTACTGAATTTTGCTCTTTCGTGTCTTTTTGCACTTGAACGGTCGAAAACCGTCCGCTTTGGTGAGCAAAGTACAGTTGGGTGAACATAAACAGTTTGGCGACTATCAGGTGTACCTATATCAGTGTATAGGATCTGTGTATTGTTAGAGAAATGCTTAATGCATTACAATTTAACTAAATTAGATTTTAGTCGACTAAATCTACTGTAGATTTAGTCAACTAAAACTAGACTAAAACTAAAACAATTTCGATGACTAAAATATGACTAAAACTAATAGCATTTTAGTCAAAAGACTATGACTAAAACTAAATCAAAATTTGCTGTCAAAATTAACACTGATTTATGTTGAAGTTATGTATAGAATTGGGTATGGATTTATGTCTTTTATATTTTTTCCCCATTGCTGTTTTTTTCCTTTTAGCAAGCCATGCACATTGTACAACATCCCTTGTAATCAAACATCCATTTCTTTTGTAAACTTTCTGGGGGTTTTTTGCCCACAATTACACAAGTGTGCATTGTGGGCTCTTAATTGGTTCAATTACTAATGTGATGTTCTTGATCCTGAAGATAGATCCTGAAGCTTAAGTCAAGGAAAGTCTTTGGGCATGGGAGCTACATAAAGACTTTCAAGTTTTGCTTTCAGGATAGCAAGTTACAGAGTTTCCAGTTCTACTGTTCTGCGTTCATACAAATAATATATGCATGTGTTTACAATTCATACTAACACAAATCTCTGTCCCTTATGTAAACAACTTGTTTTACACTGTGATAATAATTTTATTTATTTATTTTTAAAGGTGCGGTATGTAGGATTGACAGCTAGTGGTTAAAATAGGTACTGCAGTACAAATTTAAAATATTTGAGAGAATTGTTTGCCCCGCCCCTCTTCCTCAGACTCGACACTCATGCGGGTTGCCAGGAGCAACAGGAGTGAGCACTATTGACAATGAAAGCCTAGGAGACTTACACACTATAAGTTGATGAGTTGATTTATCCATGTTTTGAAATGCTCTCATTCATAGTGATTTTTAGATAGATGCCAAGGCTTTTTAGATTGGGTAGAATCTACGATCTCTGGCTTAGTTCGTTTGTTGGTTTCCATGACTGCAATACACATTTTTTTTTTCAGCCAACTGGCAACCCGGGCTCTCAAAACACTATTGGGTGAACTGGCAGTGTGCGGTTTTGCGCACACACCAAAAACAAATACAGCCGACACGGAACGCACACTTCAAAGTAGAATAACTGGCTGTAGCATTGTTCACAAGTAGGTGAACTTAGCATGTTTCCTAAATATCTGCAAACATATTATGGCATTTGTATGCTTTAGTAAAGTGAAAAACTTATGTAAAGCACATTTAAATGAACAGCCTACAAATTAATGTTTTTTTACAAGTGTAAAGAGTGACGAAAGAGTACTTTAATTACTGCAGTAATTGTCTGTGTGTGTGTGTGTGTGTGTGTGTTTTGTGTGGGCTGCATGCACATGTCAGCTGGAGCTGAAAAAGACACAGAGAGACTGTCATTAAGTTTAGCACAAGAACCACAAGTGTTTTGTTTATTTCACAAGAACAATGGGTTTTGTGAGTTCGCCAAAGCCGACCCTGTCTTTTCCTTCTCCCCTTATCAACGAACCTCATCACACTGGTGCAGAAACCTGGAAAAGAGTAGAAACTGGTGTTAATCATTTTGCACTTGACCCACTTACTCACCGCTCATCTCATTCTCCCATCGCAGACTCCGCTAAACCATGCCCCCATCGCCACAAGTACTTTCACTTGACTCCAAAAACATGTGGTTTGGAGATTGCTGTTATCTTTACGTTTTCAGATTTTCCATGGTTCCATTCAGTTTAAACTTGAGGGCAAACTCCAGGCTTTTCTTATATAGGTTTGTTTTTAAGTCTTATCTTTTGACCTGAAAAACCTTGCTGTGCTCTCATGCTAGTGCCATTAATTGATAAAATCACTGATAAGACATAAAAACTTGGATAATATTTTATTGATGTATTAACCTACTTTTGACAAAAAGTAGGTTAATACTGTTTTCTGAGAGACACAATCAGTGCGGCAAACTGATTTGCACTGTGCTCACTTTACTTATTCACTTCACACACACACTAGCCTATTGCGTAGTAATTGTAGAGATTTATGTAATTTTGATATCCCCCAGCTCACCTGTTTTCATCAAACACAAACTCGACTGACTACTTTTCCATACACTGGAGTGAGACCATGGACATCTCTTGAGCTGTTGCGATCTTTCTTGACTCATCGCTGTAGCGCTTCAGTTCACGCAGAAAGCACATGAACTATCCATCTCTTACATTTTACTAGTTACAACATTAAATAAACATGAGTGAACATCCCAGGGTATGTTAAAAAACAAGTACAACTACCGAAATCCGTATAATCAGTTTTTCAACCGCGGAAAGGCGTCAATAAAACAGCTTTTAAAAATGTCATATTTACCGCCATATTTACCTCAGAAAAGCTGTTCATTGTCCATAAAACTCATTAGTCAGCTACAAAAATGAACTTGGAGAGGAGTATTTTGCTAAATACATGCACTATAGGCTATTGTATTTGTACTTAATGTGCTTCAATATTGAAGGATGAATCTGTTTTATGACAGCCACCATTTATGATTAGGCCTATATAAACAACGGGTACAAACATAATTGTCATTGAAAATGTATTGTAACATTATTATAAAAAAACTTTCTTATGTGTAATTTATATGCAAGTAGCTTACAAATAAATTTGAACATTTAATATTATAATGACTGTGGCAGAACGGTATCGGTTCACCAATTATTTAATTATTTATATTTATTTTAAGTATTATTTTACGCTCCTCCCACTCATTCACAATCCCCGGAGTTCTGATCACCTGCACCTCATCTTCACCTCTCTCTGTAAAGACTCACTTCCCCTGCATGTCTTCGTCTGGTCTCATCTATATGTACCACACACACTCCTTACCTGTTCCTTACCCTTACCTGCATCTTCTGTCAGCCTTCCCGATCTTCAGTCATACGCCATCCTTCGTCTGCCTTTCAAGCCTTCTCCATTCCATTCCATTCCTGCAAAAGAGACTTTATCATTACCTCACCAAGCTAAGTGACTGTTCAACGTGTATGTGTTTCTACTCACCTGCATTTCCATCTGCCATATCCGTGCCTCTGTCCTTCAATAAAAGAACTGGTTTATTCTTACCTGTCTGCCTCCGTCTGTGTCCTGACAGGTTCCCTGTATAATTTACAAGCTTCTTAATCAATATCTTATCCAATTGAGAAATTTGTGTCTATGCCCATCCCTATAGTGTCAATATTTTTTTATTATTTATTATTATGATGATTTTTTTTTACTTGACACAAATGTCTGATTTATTTTCTTGTCAGAGTGCTCCAGATTGCTATGTTTAAATGTTAAAATCACAAAAATGTTCTCATGCAACATCAGTTTGTACATGTCACCTTTTTCACCTCTTTTGTTTGCAGGTATGTAGTTAGTTTGAAGGAAAATTTATTTTTCAAATAGTTTTTTTTGTCATTTGTTCAAATGTTGACTACTATAGTTTCACAAAGACCTCAAAAGAATACATGTAAGCTTAACTTGTTTTAAAGCTTTATATATGAATGCATGTATTATAATTATTTTAAAGTTTAACATTGTAAATTACTATAATAATACATATATATTATATGAATTATACATTATAATGGTGCAACAGGCCACAGTGCAGCAAAACTGTTTGAATGCACACCCCCTTCCAGCCAAACAGAATCCAGTATTGAGACTGACCATGGTATAATACAATATGATCAATTTTGTTTTCTGCTTGCATGTGACTGCCCCAGAAGATATATTGTTGAATAATAAGTAAATGTATTGTATTATTGTTTTATTGTAGAAACCTGGCAAATCATATTTCAGGCACACTGTGAGGCACAGCTTTTAACTTCTTTGATTGTATTATATGATGACATTCCTCTGCTAATAATAATGGTTTACATTCAGAGTACACTATATACTGTATGTACAATATGGTGTTATTCCACTTTTAATTAACAGGGTGCACCACTTCAGTTTAGAGGGACTGACTGTGGGATATTCATGTTGATGGTAAGTGGTTATTACTATACTATTGTCTCTGTGCGTGTTAAACACTGCATTTGTTAATATAACAGAAGAGTTTGATTTTGTATTTCAGTTCGTCCTGTAGGTGATCCTTGGGGAGCCCTTTGATTTTTCAGCAGCGAGTTTCATTTACTACAGGCATTTCCTCTGGCAAAGTATGATACTTATAGGTATACTTTGGATGAAGATATCCATTGTGTGCATTCCCAGCATGCAGGTAAATTTACTATGCAGTAAAAAAAAAAAAGAAAAAATTGAAGAAACTTATACTGTTTTGTCACTGTTTCATCAAAGCCAACAGGCAGTCACCAAACAAATGATCCAACCAGATCTAAATGTCATGGAGGTTGCCCCAACTATGAGAATCCATGTATGTACAGGGAATGTTTATGTATTGTTTGTGTAAGTAATTACCTTTCCTAGGTAATTTACCTTACCTTCCTTGGCGGTGATGAAACAGATTCTGCTCATCTGTGACTGGGCGGAGGAGAACCGACCCCACTTTTCTGGGAAAGTACACTTAAAGATAAACGGGGATGATGCCTTGTTGATCATTACAATGTGGGACATGTTTATCGACACCATTTTCTGAAATGGATGAGGGCAAAATCCAGGCTTCCATCCTTTTCACCTCTGAGAGAATACAGGACATGGAGTTTTTCATGCAGGAAATATGACAAAAGAATATTCACGGTCCGTCTGCACAACCCTCACCTTTAACAAGCTAACTTTTTGTATTTTCTTGTAGTTTTAGGTTTTGTAAAATGTCTTGTTTTTTAACCAATTAAAGTTTTGTTTGTTCTTGAAACATTGAATGGCCCTTTCACAAGATGTAAAATAAGTCTCTGATGTCCCCAGAGTGTGTGAAGTTTCAGCTCAAAATACCCTCACAGATAATTTTTTATTTCATGTTAAAGGGGTGGTTCAGTGTTTTTTTTTTCTAGGCTTGATAGAGTTTTTGGGGCACAGTTTAACACAGTCTTAATGCTTTGTTTTTTGTTTTTTTTAAAAGCTGTATTTTTCATATATTTTATCTTTATTCTACACCTCTGTTTCCACTGTCATATGAACTGCTCGTTTGACTTCCTGCTTCTATGAAGCCACTCCCTCCGAAATAAACAATGTGCTCTGATTGGTTAGCAGGTTGGTAGCTGGCCCAGTGTATCGTGATTCGCTGAAGCGTCCGGAAACGACACACCCCTTACCATCTTAGTTGGTACGCGCTTCAGT
This sequence comes from Culter alburnus, assembly GCA_028476615.1. Lineage (NCBI taxonomy): Eukaryota > Metazoa > Chordata > Actinopteri > Cypriniformes > Xenocyprididae > Culter > Culter alburnus. The sequence goes on along the minus strand of JAOTNS010000150.1, from coordinate 41,012 downwards.
GGAAAAGTAAATAATGGCGTCTATATTGCTGTATCAAATTGAGCCCGAATTAGACCCAGATGAAGAGGGTCAAGCTGCAATCGCGGCTTTTAAAGGACGTTTATGAATGGTATTTCATTTAGTATTTGTGTCAAAGTGTTTAGATACTGTCACTGCTGTTTGTTAGCTTTCAATATACAGTTTTATCCTGATTAAAGCTTTACTGTAGTTGAATACATAACTGAGTAGTAGCATTTTTGTAAAGGCAGCGTTTAATTTATAGCATGAACAACTGTTTGTCTATGAACATAGAAGTTTGTTGGTGTTTTAGAATTTAGCTAACTGACTAGCGAAGCAAAAATGAGTTGCTCTTTGTATATGTCCTTGATGCAACCAAAAATAGCAACAGAACTTTAAGTTTATAAGACATGTACAAACAATAAAACGTACTTACAGTTTGAAGCCAATAAACAGCAGCTTCTGCTTTTAAAGTGGGAACTGCTTCTTTCAGTAAAAAGAAAAAGTATTTGTTAAATATCTCATCCCATTACACACCTTTCCAGTGCTCAAGGACACTTTACAGTGTACATGCAATAAGGAAAGAATAACACAATAATAACATTATAGTAGACAATGGCAGCATACAGCAGAATACAATCAAGTACAATGAAATACAGAACACAACTTAAGAATGATAACATTCAGAAAAAAAAAAGGGTTTTGAGTAGTGATTTGAATTCAGAGATATTATTAACTCAACAGAGTGATCAGGGGAGAGAATTCCTTAGTTTAGGGGCAACAACGCTGAATGATCTGCCCCCCATTGAAGAGAGGTGATACCTAGGGACAGAGAGATGGCCAGAGTCAAAAGATCGAAGTGAGCGAGTCGGGATATATATGGGAGGAGTAAGTTACAGAGATCAAATCAAGCCATGCAAAGTTTTAAAAGTCAGCAGGAGATTTTTTATTTAATACTATAGGCTACTAGAAGCTGTAGTAATGTCTTCTTTCGCCTCTGTGAAAAACCACTCTTCAAGTCTTGATGACAGAAGATTTTTTTCTCAAGCAAATAAAACCGAGTTGGTCTACAGAACACAACTGCCGGACCAACTCTCGGCCAATCTTTTTATACAGATTTCCTATAGCTCTCCGCCTAAGTAGGATCAATACATCTTATACATTTTCAAACTCTGCACCAACATTATTTATAAATTCTTCCATTTTTTTGGCCGTGAATACAGTCTGTTTTGAAAAGTGGAATGAGAGACCCCAGCCTATTTACATTATGGCCCCTGCTAATCCTGTAAATATTCTTTAATAGCAGAACGAGATGCACAGCTTAGACACAGTTACCTTATATCTAATGGCAGAGGCAAAGCACATCCCATTCTCTCACAGAGACAGTCAGATACATGATTATAATAGGAGAATAAAAATGGCTATGTTATACTTAAAGGTGCCATCGAACGTTTTTTTTACAAGATGTAATATAAGTCTAAGGTGTCCCCTGAATGTGTCTGTGAAGTTTCAGCTCAAATACCCCATAGATTTTTTTTTTTAACTGCCTATTTTGAGGCATAATTAGAAATGCGCCGATTCATGCTAGGGCCCCTTTAAATGCTCACGCTCTCCGCCCCCTCCTGAGCTCAACTCTATCATTGCATAAACAAAGTTCACACAGCTAATATAACCCTCAAAATGGATCTTTACAAAGTGTTCGTCATGCATGCTGCATGCATGCATTAATTCCTGTGAGTATGGTATTTACTTGGATGTTTACATTTGATTCTGAATGAGTTTAAGGCTGCTCCATGGCTAATGGCTAATGCTACACTGTTGGAGAGATTTATAAAGAATGAAGTTGTTATGAATTATACAGACTGCAAGTGTTTAAAAATGAAAATAGTGACGACTCTTGTCTCCGTGAATACAGTAAGAAACGATGGTAACTTTAACCACATTTAACAGTACATTAGCAACATGCTAACGAAACATTTAGAAAGACAATTTACAAATATCACTAAAAATATCATGTTATCATGGATCATGTCAGTTATTATTGCTCCATCTGCCATTTTTCGCTATTGTCCTTGCTTGCTTACCTAGTCTGATGATTCAGCTGTGCACAGATCCAGACGTTAATACCAGCTGCCCTTGTGTAATGCATTGAACATGAGCTGGCATATGCAAATATTGGGGGCATACTTATTAATGATCCCGACTGTTACGTAACAGTCAGTGTTATGTTGAGATTCGCCTGTTCTTCGGAGGTCTTTTAAACAAATGAGATTTATATAAGAAGGAGGAAACAATGGAGTTTGAGACTCACTGTATGTCATTTCCATGTACTGAACTCTTGTTGTTTAACTATGCCAAGATAAATTCAATTTTTAATTCTAGGGCACCTTTAAATCTTTATATTCTGATTAATAAAAATGTCCCAGAAAGACAGTGGAAATCATAAAAAAAAAAAAAAAAAAAAAAAAAAAAAAAATTGGGGGATGTGGGCAGAACGCTTGGTATGGGTAAGTATTCTAGCTGCAGAGTTTAAAATGTATTGTAATCTGAAAATGGAGCTGGCAGGTAAACCAATGAAAAAAGCATTACAGATTCAATAAAAATTATCTTGCAGGGCCGTGCACAGACATTTTGAGGGGCATGTGCTGAAACTGAAAAAGGGCACAACCAAATCAATAACACAAAATAATAGTCTCAAAACCTTTATATTTATTCACTATTAATGACAGTTACATAGATAATATATAGATATACAGGATTTCAGGGCTTCTTTAAAATGAATTACAACAGCAATCTACTGTGAGCCATGCGCTTGAAGATGTTTATGACTTCACTGTGATTACTGGGATGTCCCTCTCAACACACATTAATACACACACATTACATTCTGCATGATAAAATATAAAGAAGCACACTGACCTGATGATTCTGTAATGTTTTTAAGTTACTACAACATTACTGTAGTAAAACCATGTTTTACTATGTTTATACATGTGAAGACAAGCGGGGAGTATACAATACTTGATTACTAGTGTGTGACCATACATAATATGATTAAATGTTAATGAATTAAGTGTGTCAGCAGATAGCCATCATAAATCAAAGAAGAAATGTCTTAGAAATATATTTTGCCTAGCTGACGAGGATCACTCAGTCGCTTTGTGCCAAACTCAAATGCAGTTACGCCGGGTTTTTGACCAGCGAATATGTGCAAATGTGCAAATTGTCCGTCATTAAAACAACGGCATCACATTTTCCTGTTGTAAAATATATTTGGCCAAAATCTCTATTTATAAAAGATGTAATACTACTGTACTGTTTGCACAGGCTATTTAAGGCTATTGGCTGACTAACTTAGAAGGCAAATGCTAGCCCCTCCCTCTCTCTCTGCCGCCGGTCCGGTCTCAGGCCTCAAATGCATAAAATGTGAAACGTTATAGACATACTAGTGTTTCTTTCGTAAAGACAACGTTGTACCTATTCAAACAACAAGATATTTATTTACCGTAGCAAGACGTTCAGCTGCTCTGCTGTGGAACTTCAGTTCGCTGCACTCAGGGGGCGGAGTTAAGTGGTTTGACTGACAGTTTGAGGGATCCAAAAAGATTTTGTCAAAAGCTCTTTTTAATACCTTTATTAGGCTAAATATATTTGTAAATCAGACAGACAGACGTAAAGGGTGACCGATAGCATTGATTTATTGAAGAAAATAAATAAATAAAATAAATAGCACACGTACGTCTGCAAGACGTCTGTTAAAGATCACTTCATCTGGAAAGCATCTGCTGTTTACAAACATCTGATAGACATCTTTAAGATGTCAGTTTTACATACATCTTAATCATAAACATCTTAAAGACATCTTCTAAACGTCTATTTGACATGACAGGAAACGTCCTATAGACGTATTGCAGATGAGCAAACACTCTAAAAATACATCTTCCAGACGTAAACACATACATCAAATAGACGTCTCCGAGATGTATGTGTGCTATCAGGGAAACACCTCTAAAAAAAGGGGCACTTTGGAGTGTAAGGACAAAAAGGGCATGTGATCTGCACAGGTTGAGCCCTACCTGTGCACGTGCCTGTTATCTTGTAATATCTCATTCTCATGTGTTTAAAAAGATTAAACGTACAACAGTTATAAAGTGAATAAACAAAGTGTATTTACAGTAAACACAAGGAACTAAAATAACAATAAAACTAGAAATAACCTAGGCTGTTAAAAGTACAGAGTCCATTTCCACCATACCATAAAACAGTCCATAAGAAACCTAGTGTATTGCCAGTCCCAATGTGTAAGTGTCCACCGGTGTATATGCAAAGTCCACGGAAGTAATAATCCAAATTGTGCTTGGCTAAAAAGGTAAGTCCTAAAAAAAAGAAAACTCAATCCAGCTTGATGGCGCACCATGTGGTCGGTTCGATTAGTGACCTTGATTGTTTTCTGGTGTTATGAAATATTCTGTGTCTGAGATTTTCAGTGACTCTGGGCGGAGCTTACATGAATATTCACGAGTTTCTGTTTTGTGTTAAAGCCACACTGAACATGTTAGTGCTGTCCTTGGATCACACAACTGTTTTCGGTCACCTGATTGTGTTTCCACGTCGAATGAAGTTGAGATTCTTCTTTATTAATAACTGTTTATGAATGTTAAGATTCTTCTTTATTAATAACTGTTTATGAATGAATCTCAATAGTTTGTAGGTCACATTGTGTCGTGAGAGATAATTTTGTAGTGATTCAGCCACTGATCTATCGTTAGGAAATGAGTTTGTTTGTTTCAACTGTTTTGATTTGATTTTCTTTTAGTTCATTTGATAAGATAACTTGTATAAATGTATCTGTGGTGGCATAATAAAAGTTTCAGTTGTGATTATTGTGTCATTCCCTATTGCTTTCTCAGTTGATAGCCTGCATAATTTAACCAGACATATTATTTTAAAACACATTGAGAGTAATAAGGTTTTTGTTCCGGTTATGTTTTTGACATGCATGAATTAATGTAAACCTTCTTTATCTTTTTCTGCAAAACACACAATCCTCAATATGAAACATGATGAGACAGTGACATTAGCTTCAGCACTTTCACAAGGCTTTAGTTCAATTCTACAAGCTTCACAACAATTAACATGTTAAAATTGGTTAAATTGATCAGCTACAAGTTACTAATGCGGGTTTTATTTACAAATATTATATGAAGAAGACATAATTGTCAAAAGTATGAGGAATATTATTGTTATGTGGATAATCAGACATACACTACCGGTCAAAAGGGATGGTAAGATTTTTAATATTTTTAAAAGACGTATGCCCAAATCTAAGTCTGGAAATGATTGTTTCTTTCTATTCCTCCTCTTTACTCTACCTTCACCAGCATATGGATGTTATAAAGTGTCTTCCTGTTCTTTCTTCTTCTCATTGTTTCTACTTTCACATGTCAGAACACCGACTCTGTGCTTCATCTGAAAACTGGAAAACGCTGCCTTCAAAGAACACATTTCAAGGCAGGAAGACATCAAGGCATGTTATCTTCACTTCCTGTCTCCTGAGACTCCTTCATCTGATGGATTTCAGCATAGATCCTCTGATATCCCACAAACAAGCACAATGTGCTTCCATTCAGTGACAGTTGAGCGAGAAAAAGAAAGATGGCGTCTGAAAGTTGTGTTTTCTGGTCAGTTTGTGTGTAAATACATACATTTAATAAAATAAATACATTTTTGACCATTGTTTTACACTTTTGACGTCATTTCTAGTGAGAATTTACTATTGTAGTACTTAAATGTTCTCTCAGTTCTCACTAAAGCTCGCTTTATTTCGCTGTAGATCATTAAACTCACGCTGCCTCAGAAGTCTGTCCAAATACTGATCCGGCGCTCTGACGCAGAACCTGGAAGCGCTGGACGTAAAAATCTTAGCAGAATGACAGGGAAGAGAAGAGATTGTTGAATAAAGTCGTTTTTTTTGTTTTTGCGCACAAAAAGTATTCTTGTTGAACCCCTGCAGTCACATGACTGTTTTAACAATGTCTTTAGTATCTTTCTGGACCTTGAAAGTGTTGATTATATTGCTGTCTATGGACGAGTCATAAACCTCTCAGATTTCATCAAAAATATCTTAATTTGTGTTCTGAAGATGAATGAAGATGTGGAACATCATGAGGGAGAGTAATTAATGACATAATTATCATTTTTAGGTGAACTAACTCTTTAATTAAAACACCTCCTCATTAAAACAGCACCTGGGCGGATCATGGTGAGGGAGAATCTCTAAACTCGTGTCTAAGGGGCTGTTTACAGGACACCATTTTCAACTAAAAACTGAAAACTTTCATGCGTTTTGGTCATTCATTTACACATCATTTACATACACAAACACACATTTACATGATGTGTTCATTTACACATCATTTACATACACAAACTTTTGAAAACGGTCTCGGTGTAAACAAGTGTACTGTTTAAATGCACAGGTACCTGACAAATACTCTGACTGAAACTCCCTGATAGAGTATTCTCTGATTTTACTGTTATTTTTACTCTTATGTATTAGTTTCCTTTTTAGGTAAAGGATGTGAAGGGCACTTCAGAGTGAACCCTAGCATGGCCGCCATATTGAAGGGTCATTCTAACCCGAAGTGCTTAAAACTGATTATAAAAACCACATAATCTCATTGTTAACACTTAATAAAACTTCAAAATGAATTATATCTCCATTATGTTTTTTTTTTACTCTTTTAAAAAGCTTATTTGTCAATGACCCAAACATTGAACTGTTTTCTATGTTAAAATAATTATTATTCATTTTACATGTATATAAGACATTATCAGGTCTTATATATATCACAGTATATATTTATACAGGAGACTCCAGTGAATATTTCTGGGGTTTAGTGAAACACAGTCAAACCCAGTACGGGGCTGTCACAATGAGAATCTGTCATGAACAGCTTATTTAAGCCTTTTCAGCAGAAACTAAACAGAAATACACAAAATATTTGTTAAATAGAAAAATAGACTGTCAAATAAGTCTCTTTTGTTCACCAAGGCTGCATTTATTTGATTGTAAATGCAGAAAATTGATATATTCACTATTCATATATTATACACTATATTTAATATATATATTGACACTGAACTGTTTATTATGTGAATATATAGTTATTCTTGTGATCATTTTCAGCATCATTACTCCAGTCTTCAGTCACATGATCCTTCAGAAATCATTCTAATATGATGATTTGATGCTCAAGAAACATTTATGATTATTATCAATGTTGAAAACAGATCATATTTTTGTGGAAACTGTGATAGATTTTATTTTCAGGAGTCTTTAATGAACAGAAGCACAAAAGAACAGCATTAATTTGAAACAGAAATCATTATAAATGTCTGTACTGTCACTTTAATTAAATAATGATATAAAAGCATTAATGTCTTTCAGAGCACGCTCCAGTGAAGGCCTCATGCACAGCGTCACTTCCAGGTGGCGGGGAACGGCGGGCGCACGCTGCCGGACCTGCTGCCCTTTGACCCCAGCGACTGCCCCGAGCGGCTCCTGAGGTCGGCGCTCTCGCTCAGAGCCTGCTCCTCGTCGTATCTGTGAGACGGAGAGAGAGAGACTGATATAGAGGAGCCGCTCACGGGACGAGACGTCACGCGGAGGCGTCTGCACCCACTCACAGCACTTGATAGTGTCCCAGAGCCTCTTTGGGCAGGCTGCGGTTCCAGCGGCAGTCGGGGATCTCTCCGTTGGGCGTGACGATGTTCAGCGTGTCGTTGATCAGGTTGTACTTCAGGATGCGGTCGTTGGCCGTGCTGGAGGTGAGCGACGGAGACGCGTTCACCTGAGAGAGACGCACACGGTCACTCGCTGAAATAACGAGTGATAGAAATATAGAAGACTTTTCAAACCCCAGAGATGTCATGTGACCTCGATCAGCCACGGCTTGAGCCTGTCATCGATGATGATGTCATAGCCGTAACACTCGAAGCAGTGCTTGTCGTTGTTCATGACGGGCTGCAGACGGGAAGAGGAACACATTATTATGATTGTGACATGTGTTCATGCTTCATCAGAACAATCCAGATGTGTGACAGTCGCTCCCTCATGATCTGGACTCACAGCCACGGCTTTGAGCGACTGCACCATGATCCAGTGGATCTGGTCAAACAGGTGGTTGGTGACGTCCCGTCCTCGAGTGCTCTCCAGATAGAGCCGCAGGTTACTGACCGTCCACTTCCCGCCGTGAACGTGATTGTAGTCGTCCTGTGCTCAAATATATGGGAATTAACGGGAATATATGCACACCCCTGCATGCACTGTGCATTTCCCCAGTAAATTGTGAAACATTAATACAATTTAAAATAATGGTTTTCGATTGTAATATACATAAAAATATCATTTATTCCTGATCATTTTCAGCATCATTTCTCCAGTCTTGAGGTCACAGGATCCTTCAGAAATCATTCTGTTATGATGATTTGATGCTGAATTATCAATGTTGGAAACAGTTGTGCTGCTTAATATTTTTATAACCTGTGATACTTTTTCAGGACTCTTTGATGAAAATAAAATTAAGAACAGCATTTCAAATTTAAATCTTTTGTAACAATATACACTACTGTTCAAAATTTTGGGGTCAGTAATTTTTTTCTTTCTTTTTTCAAAGAAATTAAAACTTTTATTCAGCAAGAATGTGTAAAATTGATAAAAAAAAAAAAAAAGTCATAGTAAAGATTTATATTGTTAGAAAATATTTATATTTTTATATTTATTTTTATTTATTTATTTTATTTTATATTTATTTTAATTAATTCTGTTCTTTTTAACTTTTTATTAATCAGTGAATCCTGAAAATAGTATCACAGGTTTCAAAAAAATATTCAGCAGCACAACTGTTTCCAACATTGATAATAACTGAGTATCAAATCATCATATTAGAATGATTTCTGAAGGATCATGTGACACTGAAATAAATAAATGCTGCAATAAAAATATATTTTACATATTTACAAAATTAGAATTAATTGAATGCAAAAATAAATAACTGTTATTTCATGTTATGACCAACATGAAACAAAATGTTTATATTTGTTTTTATATTATATATTTTATATAAATATTATAAATTTATAAAAATTTACCAAAACTTCCAATTATTTCCCATAAATTCCCATAAATATTTCCAAAATTCCCCTGGTTAAGTTCCCGTGGAAAGTTTCCGTCCCTTTGTAACCTTAGTCAGGAAATATGGCTCTATATCAGCAGGTATCAATAGTCTATATTCGTCAATCAAAAAGGGAAAGCTGTTTTGACTTCTCTGCTCGCTTTCATTACTTTCACGTTTATTCCCGTGCTCTGATTTGTTCGGTAAGATGAACAGCCAATCACAGAGGTCTCTCTCACTGACGGACACCGATTCAACATGCTCAATTGGCCAAAATACCAACAATTCCTTCATCTTCTGAGCACAAATTAAGATATTTTTTGGTGAATTTTGTTTGTGTGCCAGAAAAACAAAATAGTGACTTTTCAACAATATCTAGTGATGGGCGATTTCAAAGCGATACTTCGAATCTTTTGTTTCAAATCAGTGATTCGGATTGCGTGTCAAACTGCCAAGCTGAAAAGATTTGAAGTAAATCTTGGGATTTAAGAATCGATATCGGATCGTAAAAATGTGATGAGCGATTTCAAACTTCATGAAGCTTGACGAATCTTTTGTTTGAATCAGTGGTTGTGCAGCACTCAGACTCTAGCTGTGGGTGCGAGCGACTCACGCCGTGTTTCTGGATGGCCACGTTGGTGAGGTGCACGAACATGTTGTCCAGCTCACTGGTGCTGGGCGTGTATTTGACCGTGCAGAAGCGGCAGAAGCCCAGTTTGTACCTGAAACACAGAGCGGTCAGTGCGGACGGAGCGATGCCGTGGCGTGCGGCGGTCACATACTCACATGTAGCACTTGAGCGGCCTGTAGCTGGTCACCAGCACATACAGACGCAGGTCGAACTTCTTCCCGCCGATCAGCAGAGGGTTGTCGATGTACAGAGAGATGACGTACGCCTCCTTCCCACTGTTCGCTGCCACGAACCTGTCAAACGCCAGCAGTTCAGACTGAAATCCAGCTATTTAATGTGTTTGACTGAAGATGAGCGTCTTACGTGGACGTGCGGCTGTCGCGGGACCACTTCTTGATCTGAGAGAGCTTGTTGATGAGGAAGATGCCTTTTCCCTGCGCCTTCCCGCACGGCTTCATGATCCACGTGCTGGACGGGCTCTTCCTGAACTCCTCCACGAACAGGTTGTAGTCAGCCGGCAGCATGAACGTCACCGGCACAAAATCTACGGTCAGAGTCATGGTGCGTTCACACCAGATACGAATGAAGCTTTAAAGGAACACTCCACTTTTTTTTTAAAATAGGCTCATTTTCCAACTCCCTACAGTTAAACAGTTGAGTTTTACCGTTTTCAAATCCATTCAGCCAATCTCCAGGTCTGGCGGTACCACTTTTAGCATAGCTTAGCATAGTCCATTGAATCTGATTAGACCGTTAGCATCTGCGTGATATCATTGCTCCTGCTGCACCCATAGTACGGCAGCAAAGTTCCTTGATTATTACGCCAGAATGAGAGTATAGTTCCTAGCCATATCGGCCTGGAAAATCACAACTTTTCATTTTCCGTCGGTCTTAGTACACGATGTAACTACAGAAGAGTCAAGTTTTAAATAGGAAAAATATCGAAACTCTTTGGTTATTTTTGAGCGAGATGCTAACGGTCTAATCAGATTCAATGAAGTATGCTAAGCTATGCTAAAAGTGGTACCGCCAGACCTGGAGATTTAGAAAATGGTAAAACTCAACTGCTTAACTCTAGGGGAGTACATCCCGAGGTGCGAATTGAGCGTTTCAAGCATTTGACACGCATAACGCATAAAGTTGAAAAAGAGCTTGCTCTAGTAGTGACGTGATTTCGACGTAGTGAGCGGAGGCAGAAATCCGAAACAACAATGGAGGACAAAATCATCCCTGTACTTTTCATACTTTTATAGAAGCAGGAATAAAAAGGATCTTGCTGGGAAGAAAGTGAGTGAGGAGGTCGGACAATCTGGTAAGTTGTGAAAAACGGTCTTTACTCAATTTGAGCTATGTATATTAGGACTGTCAACGTTAATGCGTTAACACACGCGATTAATTCAAAATCCTTAAGGCGTTAAAATATTTTAATGCAAATTTAATGCAAAAACATTATAGAAGCATGTGAAATTGCGTCATAACGTAATTTACATCATGCAGTTAGATGATCTTAAAGTCCATGTTGATTATATCAGAGATGGCAGAGAGAATTATTCATTCCAGTGTCTGTTTCGCTTTAAAACACAAACTCTGTCATATTCTGTGATTGTATCTGAAGAGTGCGAGTCCTCCCGCATCACTGTTCCTGTCTGAACGGAACATGGAAACATCCCACCGCTGGATGGCCAGATGATATGAACACTATGTTTCTCGGCTGGATCAAGCAAACCAGCGTCTCGCTATGAAAGTTTTGACGGATGAGGATTGAAATCAAAGTAAAGACGACTGCGGTGACAATAAATGTACATAAATGTATGAAACTATATTAAATCATATCATTTGGTTATTTGGTGTCCCTTTTTTGGAAAGACATCTAAATTTACCTTGAAAAAAGCTGAAAAACACAGTTTTGTGAAAATCACACTTCAATCTAATGGTTTACTTTGCTGGATATAGGCAATGATGGCAAAATAGACATGTTAAACAAGATAAATGGTGTATTCTTAATTTCACGATAAGTGTGTGATTAAAAAAATGAATCTATTGACAGCCCTAATATATATGCATATTGAGACTACAAGAGAGACTATGAGCGACCAATAAGTGACCGAGAGAGGAAGAAAGCAGCCGCTGGTTTTACCCAGGTAGAGGTATTTCCCGCTCTCGTCCTTCTCGGCTAAGGGACTGGCCTCCTTCTCCAGGTCTTTGCGGTAGCGCTTGATGTTCTTGATCATCAGGTCCTTCCTGGTCAGCTCGTAGTGGTTGGGGAAGTGGTTGACCATCTGGTCGTCGGTCAGCCGGTAGCCGGTGTCCACGCTGAACACGCTGCGGATGGTCTGGACGCTCATCCTGCGGACGACATGAAGTGATCTGATCAAATCAGTGTTTCAGGATCTAGTTCAGCTGTGTTTCAGTGTCAGTGTGAACGGATCAAATGAATCGAGCTCTTGCCAGTAGAAGTTCCAGTCGTCGCTCTCCGTCACCTGGATCCATCCTCTCTTCTCAAAGTTATTGATCAGCACCGACTTCTCGATGTCCGTCACCCACTTCACCTTCCCAGCCATCACACACACACACACTCCTGAGAAACACACACACACACACACACGTCTCAGAGACGCAGAACCATGACAACATTGATGAAACAGGAGCAGCAGGTCCATCACTGTGGATTACTGATTGTGTTCCACTGATTTCACAATAGTTTCTGACTTTCAATAAGTTCAAAATACAACTGTTCAGTGTTCGTTCATGGAAATAATGTTAACAGGTGCAACTTTTGCTCTAAAATGTACTAGTAAATGTTAAAAATAACACAAACTGAGATTTATAAATGCTGTAGAAGTGTTAATAGTTCATGTTAACTAATGAAACATTATTGTAAAGTTATATTACACACACGTTATTATTACACAGTGTTTGTCATTAACACAAGCTCACACACACTGAATCATGTGTCACAGTGTCATTCAGTGAAGTGTGTGATAATCCAGCAGATGTTGATGTGATTTCTGTCTTATTGAACACGGATGATGATCTGAACTACAGGTTCATTATTAAACTGACAGACTACAGATCATGTGATCAATAAAACACGGTGGATTGGACTCACAATCACAGTGTCAATCCGCGCAGCGATCAGTTCATGCTGAATGAGCTTTTGTTCAGAAGATGAGCATCACGACAGCAGCAGCGGCCCATAGCAACGGAGCTTCACTTCTTCATTGAATTATTGGTTCTTATTGCTTATTGGTGCATTACCGCCACCGACTGGAATGGAGTATATGGATCAAGATACTTGCTTGTATATAGAATAGAAATAAACATTATACATATATAAACAATAAACACACATATATATATATATATATATATATACACACACACATACACATACATATATATGAAAAAAAGTTAAAAAAAACAAAACAAATAAACTGGAAAATAGATCAAAACAAATTAACAAAAAAATCAAAATGCTAAATTCTTTTATATAATTTACTTTCTTTCACAAATTTAATAATATAATCACACAGCTTACTAGCTGTTTTCCCTAATAACCTGACAAAGTAAAATCATGATGTTTACTGTCTTCAATGATTGAACAAGCTGACGTCTCATTGTTATATTTCCTACAATGGAGTAGTACATGCTCAACTGTTTCTTGTTGGCTACAGTGTGTGCATTCCCCAGTTAAATGTTTTCCAGTTTTATATAGTGTACTGTTAAGTCCAGTATGACCTATTCTCATCCGAGTTATGATACTTCCTTCTCTTCGATTCCTGCTCTCCCTCCTCACAGCTATATTATATAAATGTCTGCCTGTTTCAATGCTATCCCAATGTACCTATACTGAATGCACATATTTCCTGATGTGCGTTTTAGCTTCTGTTTTGCCTAATGGAACTTGTTGATTTATCTGTTTTCATTTTAGAGTTTGTTTAGTCAAATTATCCACCTTCTCATTCCCTTCCACACCGACATGTGCAGGAATCCAAATGAATTGTATTGATTTGCCTTTAACCGTTAAATTATACATCTCATAGAATATTTAATTGATTATGTCCATCCTAAAAGATGACCTGCCAGATCTAGTGGATCAGAAATTATGAATCTGTAATAAATACAAATGACACATTTTGATCAAGTTCATTTTCATTGAGTTTCACTTTCACCATTGTGTTTCTGAGCTGGAAAGCAGAAAATGAGGGACATTCTAACACGCTTAACATGAAAAAGCTTAACATGGCTTAATTCACTAAGACAGTGTTATTAACAAACAAAACTTAGTAAACACCAAACTAAAAAAGCTATGTACAGAAAAGCAGATGAGCCCAGAATACGAACGCAACACATTTAATTACACATAAGCATTTTCCTCCCTTAAAGAAAACGCTTAATGGACAGTGACATTAAAAGACCAAACTTAGTAAACACTATACTAATAAAGCATACTATACAGAAAAATTGGTTTGTGCAGAATTAGATCTTTTAATATCACTTATAGGCTACATTAAGCGACGTTAAGAATTTTCTTTATAACTGTTTAATATGGATGAAAACTTAACGTTGTAATAAGACGCGTTCTGTTCATATTCTGGGCTCATCTGCTTTGCTGTACATAGTTTCTATGGGAGGAAAAAGTTTAACGTGAAATTAAACGCGTTGCGTTCAAATTCTGGGCTCAACTGCTTTTCTGTACATATTATGGTTTAATAGTATGATGTTTAGGCTACTTACATTAAGCCACATTAAGCGTTTTAGAATGTCCCAAAAATGGGACAAAATGGCGCTCCATTTCACATCCGTTTTCCACGCTGTCAGTATATGCAGATCAGTTCATAACACAGCCAGCGTTCACCATTCTAATATGTTTTTAACTGTATAATATAAATTTTAACATCTACTTCGATTATTTCCCAGTCTCTACTGTACTGTCGGTGACCTATTCCCAGAATGCATTGCGTTGTTGACATCACATTCCCGGACTCTGTAGACCCTTTTACTGTTTTTACACAATGATGACATAGCAACGTATGCACGCGCATTTTGGCAACGAAACTATGGCGAGAATCAGCAGCGTGTCAAGCTACGCGTCAAGCTACGCGAGCGGATTAAGCAACACAGTCAGAGAAAGTTATTTTAAAAAGTTGATTTTATCAAATGGTATCCGGCTACCAGATCCGTGTACTATAGTGGAGTGGATAGAAGACGTTAGCAGATGGCCAAATATACAGTGGCCAGATATATATACGTATTTAGTTGAGAAACCGAGCGTGTACACCCGAGAGAAATTACGAGCATATAAATCACTAGATGCTTATGAATACATTGTCTGTGGTCATGTACAGAACGTCAAATACCATGACATAGACTCAGAGTTTTGTGTGTTGAAATCAGAAATTCTACCTAGTCAAAGACAAGGACACAAGACAACGATGTATGAGGCTTGGGTTTATAATCAACCAACGAGAGAACTACGTGGGCGCTGCAGACGCGAGCATTTTTTATTATGTCCTTGCTCCAATCAACACGTTTGATCGCCTGAAGCCATAGGCACCGCCGATTCTTCTGAAATGGCCGTGATCCTGTCGGAATCCTATAAGTCAAGTCACCTTTATTTATATAGCGCTTTTTATAATGCAGATTGTGTCAAAGCAGCTTTACAGTGATAACTGGTACATAATTTGGCTGCACAGCAGCTCTTAAAGAATAGTGTCAATGCAGGCAGATCAAAGCACTGTTGAATAAATGTCAAGAATACTGTTGAATATCAAATGTCAAGTCAAATGTCAACTAAACTAAGCAAGCCAAAGGCGACAGCGGCAAGAAACCCAAACTCCAACAGGTGTTGGAGAAAAAAACCTTGGGAGAAACCAGGCTTAGTCGGGGGGCCAGTTCTCCTCTGGCGAACAGTGCTTTGTTACAATCAGGTTGCTATCATAAGTCTGATAGGATCGCAACAATCAAAGCATCTATAAAACTTAAGCCCATTGGTGGAATATCGATTAGTGGAACTGTAAACGCAACAACCAGATATTTTGATCCTGGCAAACCGTTTTGATAAACTTTCGGAGTTGCTAACACGTTAGAACCACTGGGGAACAACACCACTTCCGTTGCCAAAATTCGCGCACAACTATTTGATCACGTGGGCTGTAAAAGGGTCTATTAAGGTAAAGCCATCATATGGTTAGTTTACACAACAGTCTCCGTGCTCACAGCGTTACAGATATTAATATTTTAACAATTTATAAAAGATGAATCACTGTCCGGCCATCTGGGATTTTGGTATGGAGATACATGAATCTGTCGGAGCACATGAATCTGTCGGAGCATCTGACGGGGCAAGCCGCTTTAAACCATAGGCCTACGTGTTAACTATATCTTAATCTTACGAGTTATCTTACACATATAATTAGATAGAGAAAGTAATGCGTATTTGGCGTGCTGTCCAGGGGGAGGGCTCCGAGCTCGGAATTTTGGCCCGAACCCAGAGTACTCCCCCCGGATGTGGTTATGAGAGATATAATTTAGAAGTGAGGAGATGGGGTAGTGGAGGGATGCTGATAAAACTGTCAATCGAACAGAGGTAAGGCTGCAGTATATATACCTCCGTTGGTTGATTAGCTGAATGCCTCCACCTGTGATAATTAGTCTAATAATCTGCACCTGCTCCTCCCGAATTTTGTTAATAAAACATCATATATTAAGCATGTCTCATATTTAAGCCAAATTGTATTATGCATTTCCCCCACAGCAGCACCCTGTGAGGTCCACCGCTGTTTTTTAGATGCGCTCGTATAAAACTACTGTATATCAATATTTATAAACGATATCACCTCATTCCTTATCGTATATTAAAAATGTATCTGTATATCGTAGAAACTCGATATACCGCCCAGCCCTAGGTACCAGTACGACAAACACTGAACATCTGACAGACAGACAAACCTAACAAATGTTCTGATGCTGAGAGATCTAAGCAGGAGCTCATGGATCAAATCAGAATAATGTTGCTTTTTTAGAAATAATAATAATTAAGAAGGTTATGAGAAATGAGAGAATATTCAGAGACTAAACTCAGAGAAAGTCCTGAAGAGTGTCTGAAAATCAGACAACAGAGGTTTCTTGTTTCTTGCTCTTCTTGAACTGTACTTTTAATGGCAACAGTGAATCTTATTTGTACAGTGGGAATATTTTGAGCTACATGTTACATATTTCATATTTCCACAGACTAAATATGTAAGATAGTACAAGTTACATCAGTTTATCTGGTAAAATCCTGTGAGAGGTAAATCTGTCATAACACCAGAAGAATGGAAAGAGTGTGTCAGTGAAGGTGGTTGTGAATGTGTGTAGATGTGTGTTAGTTACAGGATCAGAGAATGACACTGTTCCTCCGTCATAGTCCAGATTCACTCTCACACGATCAAGATCCTGTTCAACAGAAAAACCAGAACCTAAAGGTAGCTCGTACTCCACACTCCAGACATCAGTGTCAAAGAAATCATATCCTTTCCTCTGGTTTGATGCTGTAGTTACTCCAAGACCCCAGGGGTGAACTGCCATTAACCTCCACATCCCAGCAGTGTGTTCCTGAGTTAAACCCCTCTGAACCCAGAACACAGTGATACCAGTCAAATCTCTCTGGATTATCAGGAAGATGTTGTTTGTTCTCACTACGTCTCACACTGGTCAGATCATCAGACATGATGAGATCTGGATGAGCCGTGTTTGGATCCAGAATCACAGGAGCTGATGAGACACAATCAACAGATGCTTTAATTCTGATGTTCAGAGCAGTGGGTCCCCAGACTGGAGTTGAGAAACACTGTTATAGGGTGCACATGTCTGTGTGGGCCACATGGCCATTAGCCCAACATGGGGTGATTTAGGTGACTCTTTTGAAATCTCTGGAGCTGGTGAGAATGTCTTCTGCTTAGCTTCTATGAGACAACAAAGATGCCAGTGGGGCAATCTGATCCAGACCTGCTGGGGCTGATTCATGATTTACATGCAGAGTTCAAGACGCTAAAAGCATTCTCAAAATGGAGTTTTGAAGCCGTTGTGTTGTTCACACTACATGACACTACGTAAATGATCCACAGCAGGGGGTTACACACTACATGAGCTGACAACAACTCTGTCACCCACCGACTCTATTTGAAGATGGCCGGTAAACTGAGAGAAGAATAGAGTGAGCTTTATAGTTACTTACACAATGTGTGTATCAATGCGTCAGCGAGGTGTCACCTTAAACACTACATCATACACACTTTGTATTATTCGATATGTGTATTTACATGTTTAAAACATTGAAACATTGATAGGCTACATGACTATATGTCTTGAGTGCAAACTATATGAATGAAATGAAGCGCGATAGCATGTCAAATGGCCTCTGTGTGTTTTTTCTACTTAGCCTGATGTTCTGTCTATTTATACGTTGTATGATATGATCTTGTTGTTCAATCAATAAATAGCTCAGCGATTATGTGCAATATAGATCTTAAAAAGCTGTCTTGGCTTATGATAGCAAGAATAGTACATCTCTATAGCAACAGATTTCAGGTTTGGGTCGGGTTCAGGTTAAACTATAACAGGACCGTTTGGTCAAACGATCTCAGTATGGGCCGGGTTATGGTCTCAGTTTAAAGCCCTAAAGCTAACCTAACATTATATAAGTGTATAAAGCCCAAGTGCTAACCTAACAAGCTAACCTAATATATAAATTGTTAGGTTAGCACTTGGGCTTATATACTTATTAAAAAACTCAAATAATTTAGTATGCACTATTGTGTTGTGAAAAAACTTTCACCCATCCGCCATTTCCAGTATGTGTGTAAGAGCACCGATTTTCTCCAGACTCACTGTTTTGGACGATGTCCTGCATCTTCTTCCAGACTCTGAACGGCAGGTTGCCCAAGTAACGTGGCACATGAATCAAAGCTCCAGAAGCCATCTGTGGATCCGGCTGTGAGCTCTGGACTCTGGAAGAACATTCAGGAGTCAGAACTGCAGTGGCTTTGGGTCAGAACCAGAGAGACCAGAGACAGGAGCAGATCACTCACCTTTCCATCGAGACTGGAAACTCCTGCAGAACAAACACACCATTTATCATCAAGAACTCAATCAATGCACCAATGATCAACCAATGATCTGAAATCAGACCTTCAGAAAGCAGACGTCATTGGCTTTCATCATCTCCTCCATGTCTTTGATTGTGTGTGAAAGAGCTGAGATGTCTGTTCATCTCCTCCAGCTTCTGCTTCATCATCTGCTTCTTCTGCTCCTCTTCCTCCCTGAGTGCAGTGATTGTAGCTTCTTCTTCATCTCCGAGAAACTGATGAAGCTTCTCAAACTGCTGTTTAATCTGACGCTCTGTGTGCTCAGCTTGAGACTGAAATCAGATCACATTCACTTCAATCATCTCAAAGACACAAGTGATTCTGGAGCAGCATGAAGAGTGAATGAGTAAATGTGGGTTAGTGAACTACAACTTTAACTTTCTGAATTACAAGTATTGTAGATGTGCAGTCTCTGAAAAAAATACACTAATCTCATCATACTCTCTTCACAAACAGTTTCATGGTATGGCTTTATTTTCAATGGCTTAAGAAGATACATTCATATATAATATATTGTTATGGCATGTTAAAGGAACACTCCACTTTTTTTGAAAATAGGCGTAATTTTCTCCCCTGGAGTCAAACAGTTGAGTTTCACCATTTTCGAATCCATTCAGCCGATCTCCGGGTCTGGCGGTTCCACTTTTAGCATAGCTTAGCATAGTTCATTGAATCTGATTAGACCATTAGCATCTCGCTCAAAAATGACCATATGCGTAATATCATTGCGCCTGCTGCACTCATGGTACGGCAGCAAAGCTCCTTGATTATTACGCTGGAATGAGAGTATAGTTCCTAGCCATATCGGCCTAGAAAATCACAACTTTTCATTTTCCGTCGGTCTTAGTACATGATGTAACTACAGAGAGTCAAGTTTTAAATAGGAAAATATTGAAACTCTTTGGTCATTTTTAAGCAAGATGCTAACAGTCTAATCAGATTCAATGAACTATGCTAAGCTATGCTAAAAGTGGTACCGCCAGACCTGGAGATTGGCTGAATGGATTCGAGAACGGTAAAACTCAACTGTTTAACTCTAGGGAAGTTGGAAAATGAGCCTATTTTCAAAAAAAGTGGAGTGTTCCTTAAACCTCCAGAAGACATAGTCAGGAGGCAAAGGTAGTCACAAGCACCCAAATGGGCCATAGTTTATTTCCTGTAATTTTACAGCCTAAACACAGGTAAGTGGTGTCTTAGACCCCCAAAAACAACAACACAGAAGAATGAATATCTTCTCAGAACAAATGCTACTTCTGTTCTCACAAGCAACCCCACACTTTACTCTTCACTCCTCAATCATTCACACTTGAATTGTTTAAAAAAAGTGTACTCAAAGCATTTTTATTTAATCTTATGATTGTTAGAACTAAAGCATGCCAACTAAGTCTGAATGAAAATACATATGTCTCATATTAAACAGATTTATGGGTTGGTGGTGCTTGAGACGTTATAGGACTCACTTTTCAAAATACCTTATTCAGAAAGGCACAAAAAAGGAATAACATATTCTATGCAGCAACCATAAAAAGGGGACATGGCTAGGCTTGCTGCAGTAACAGTATTGCACAGTGTTCAGCCATACAGCGATTACATTACTTGCCCACCACAGCAGCACCCCTACTTTAATTTTGCTTTAAAAATAAATACTATTTAATTCAGGTGGCTTCAGATATTAACTGTCTGCTGTCCACTTTGTCTGCTCTGCTCCATACAGCATTTCACTTATCACAGAAGAGAGGAAGGAGAGATAACTGAAAGGACGATGGTGAACTTCTTGGTGAACAAGATCCTGAGTGTCACTGACTCAATATCTTGTAAAATTGGCGGTCAGTACCACAGCTTCCTATACACAAGAGTATGTGTGATTTTGAAAATGAAAGTGAAAAGCAAGTGCACATTCAAAAGGGATATCAATACCCAGCATATTCATAGTCACCCTCTGATGCCTGCAAATTATATACAACTATATAATTGCAAGAAAATGCAAAAGCATTGAAATATGTAATCATGTCAAAAGAATCATTCCTCACCCTGATGTGTTGAACAGTTTTCTCAAACTCTGCCTTAATGTTTTCTTTGTGTTTAAGTTTTCCACGTATGGACTTCAGTGCTGTATTGAGCTCCTCCTAGAAATTAAAGTGAAATACACAGCTTGAGCTTGTTTATGGCAAGCTTCTATTCTCAAATAAAAAAAATCTGTCTTACCTTATATGATGAAGCCACTTCACCGATGGGTCTGAATGTGTGACTGATGTGTTTCTGTGAATCTCTGCACACTACACACACAGGCTGTTTGTCGTCCAGACAGAAGAGCTTGAGTTTCTCACTGTGTAAACTGCAGATCTCCTCAGATCCTGATGAACACGTTTCATTTCTCTCGTTCAGGAACGACTCGCACAAGTTTTTTAACACAAGATTAAGTGGAGGATGTTCATTTGAGGATCTTGTTCTGCAGACAGGACACTCCTGAGTTTTCTTGATTCTCCAGAACTGTTGAAGACACTCTTTACAGAAACTGTGACTACACAACAAAACGACAGGAGTCTTGAAGATTTCATAACACACAGGACAAGAAAGTTCTTCTGCAGATAGTGATGCCATTTTCACTGTTTGAGCTCAACTTTTCTTTTTATTTTCTGAACGATGGTTTCAAAAATAACCACATGAATCACAAAGATCTTCTGTTTCAGAAAAACTTCTCAAAAATCCTTCTTTAAAGTAGCTTTCTTCATTTCCTAATGATCGCTGACTTGTCAAGTCATTGAGAAATGTGTCGGTTTGACAGGAAACGAGAGCCTCTTCTGGTGTGAAGTGCTCTTTGCTGAAAGAAGGTCACACATATATCATAATAAATATATATAATAAGTTACTTTGTTAATCTCAACAAATTTCATTCAAATTAATTAATCAAGTTTTAATGCTAGGGTTAACCCAAATGAACACATGAGAACACCTATAGACAATAATTTACCCAAAGATACTTATTTGTGAGTGTTTTATTTATGAGTCTTCATTTGTTGGTGAGTCTGTTTGAACCTCAGTTTGAGCATCACACAGCAGAAAAATAAATAAATAAATAAATAATAAACCTTCTCCATACATATATATAGCATATCTTAATGATTGTTAATAGGGGTGTGCCCGAAGCCGAATACCTTATTCGGAAAGGCACAGATAATGGCTTCACAATGAATAACGAATAATTCTGCTGAATAATATTCGGCTGAGACTGAAACAGTCTTTGTGTTTGTGTTTGCTGGATAACTGGTGAGTCAGGGGATCATAGTGCGATACATAAACCTCTAATATCACTACGCAATAATATGAGTGTGAAGCGAATGCATTTGAACTTTATGAATGAGATGAGTGCAAATCAAATAACCGTGTTACTAGCCTGTTGAAAAAACCAGCATATGCTGGTAAGGTAGGTTTTGAAGCTGGTCTGCTGTTTGAGCTGGTCCTATGCTGGTCCAGGACCAGCTTAGGACCAGCATGGACCAGCATAAACCATTAAGGCTGATTTATACTTCTGCATCAAGTGTATGCTGTAGCTATGGCGTAGGCAGTGTGTAGCACGCGTAGCCTATGACGTAGTCTGATGTGCACCTCTTCAAAAATGTAACAACATGTAAATTCTACGCAGACCGCAAGTGCTGTGATTGGTCTGCTAGAACCCCTCCCTCGGGTCAAAAAACTAGTGCAGAGCACTCGGAGAAGAGCGAGCACTTTCAACTTCCATAGGAATGAAAAAACACTTGTTTCAGGGGACACATTCAGGGCTCCGGCATAGGCCTGACGCAGAACAAGCCTTTAGAACAATCAGCAATAAACTGTTAGTGTCTTTGTCATAACAACTTGACAAACTTAGCTTTATGGGTTAACATTACATTACAATATTTTGGTAACACTTTCATAAAGGGAACACATATAAACTATTGACTTTTCCCTCAATAAACTCTCAATTTACTTCTTATTAATAGTTAATTGTTAAGTTTATGTATTGGGTATGATTAACAATGTAGAATAAGGTCATGCAGAATAAAGCATTAATATGTGCTTAAGAAGTACTAATTAATAGCCAATATTCTAGTAATGTGCATGCTAATAGTAATGAGCAACTAGTTAAAAGACCCCTAAAATAAAGTGTTACCATTATTTTATAACAGTGTCATCTTTTTTTTTACGAAATTTGAAATTGTCTATTATCTGACCTTCTGTTGGAGGAAACTTAAAAAAACAAAACAAAAAAAAACATTATTAAATGAAAAATATTCATGATGCTGTTATAAAATTATTTGACAGAGTATTAACACTTAATGACATTTTAATGAAATTTGTACCATGGAAAAAAAGTGGTCAGAAAAATATTCATGACACTATTATAACAGCCTCATGACAGCCAATGTCAAAACCAACCACATGACAGTTTAATGTAATGTTAACCCTGTATCTGATTATGGTTACACTTAAAATAATTACAAAATAGATGTATGAGATGATAAAATCATATACCATTAATCATACACAGCATGTATGAAAAAAGTTACCTGAAAGATAGTTAAAGAGAGAGTGAAAGAGAAAGACAGAGAGAGAGAGGGCCCAAGAAAAGCCAAGAATCAAAGAGGAGCCCAGAAAAAGAGCAGAGAATAAAAAAAAAACAGAGCAACAGTTACAATCTTCTTTTATTCCTTACTTGACCATGTGTCTGAAACCTAAATGTTAGACATTCAAACTGACCAATCAGAAGATTAAACTTCCCCCCACTGTACTAAAGGTGTGACCATATGTAGACCCCCGATGTACACACATCTTGGCCTACAGGGCTTGATCACTATCAACACCTTTGAGCCTTCAACTTCCAAATGGCCCTTGTAGCAAGAGAGACGGGGTTGAGACAGTAAAGCAAATGTCTTTGTTCATTTTAAAATATCTTTAGATACAGTATATTCAGTTGTTACAATCCATAAAGCTAAACACACACTTAACTATTTGCATATTAACCAGCTAACACAGAAAAGCTTAAACAATGTCAATCTGAGAACAAGAACTGATTTGCAGAGTCATTTACTGAGTCTTAACCTGTTAAATTGTCTTACAGGTAATCATGCTCATGAAGAGCACACACACAGTTGTCTGGTGCGGACACAGCTGCAGCCAGATTGTCCAGCACATCCTCTCCTGCGCTGGCTTCTGTGTTTTGGGGTTCAGGTGGGTCACTGTCAGGATCTTCTACAACCTCTGGATCAATAATGTCCCCGTTCTGAAGACAGAGGTTGTGGAGCACCGCGCAGCACACAACAACATCTGGCACAAAGGCAGGGCTGACTTCCAGGGCCTTGAAGAAGATGGAGCGCCAGCGTGTCTTCAGCATCCGGAAGGCTCTCTCCACAATGTTGCGTGCACGAGCATGCTTGGTGTTGAAGCGAGCAGGATTCTGTACAGGCTCTCTATACGGTGTGTTGAGGCAGATGGGCGCACTCAAACAAGGATACCCGCCATCTCCAAGGATGCATTTTCCTGCAGGTGGATACAGGCGGCCAGTGTAAACGGTGTTGTCCTTCAGCACCCTGGCATCGTGCACAGTCCCGGGGTACCCAACAACGATGTCAAGGAACTTTCCCTTGTGGTCAGCTATGGCCTGCAGCTGTATAGAGTGGAACAGCTTCCTATTAAAATAGCAGGCGGTGTCACTTGCAGGTGGCTTGATCCGGATATGACAGCCGTCTATAGCACCAACTACCATGCTGAAAGCTGGAGACCCAGCCAGCTGGGCAAAACCTGCTCCCACTGCCTCCAGGTCATCCGGGGTGGGGAAAGTGATCAGCCTCCTCAAAATACTGATGACTGCCCGGCTCATGTTGTGCACAATGTCATGCACAGAGGACTTTGTAATGTCAAAGGCCAGTGAGACCCCTCTATATGATGCTGCATGGACCAGCCAATAGAGGAACACCAGCACCTCCACATCCATTTCCCAGCCATGGTCAGAATCTGACTTCAAAACAGCAATGAGGGGATGTGATGGTCTGTCATGAAAGCCGGAGACTGGGATGAAGGTCAGATCCATCTTCCAAATACAGTCGAAGAATTGGCACAGCAACATTCAGGCAGCAGTAGGTTGTCGGCCTCACAGTCTGTAAATGTTATGTAAATAGTTTTTTTTAGAATATGTATATACTATTTATTTATTATATACATTGTATTTATTTATGTTTATATTGTATCTATAATATTTAGGCTATGTATATATTGTGTGTATTCACTTTTTCTCTTCCTCTGTAATATATATTACATTAACATTACAGATGCAGATAACATTGCAGATGTTCGTGGAGCAGAGTGGCTCCTTTAAATTTTCTCGCTGTTGTGATGACGCATGACACGTGACATAATTAACATGGCGGATGATGGGCAGATGTAGTACGTCCGAATTCCATTCACTACCCATATTCATACTATATACTTTTTTAACGGTCGGGAAGTAAAGGACATTTAAATTCAAATGTAGTACCTACTCATGTAGCCAATGTGGTAACGCAAGCTATTGAAACCCCGCCCTCTGCTTTGGAACAGCAGCTCATTTGCATTTAAAGGGACACACACACAAAAACAGCATTTTTTGCTCAACCTCAAAAAGTGACAAATTTAACATGCTATAAAAAATTATCTGTAGGGTATTTTGTGCTAAAAAAATTACATATACACTCTGGGGACATCAGAGACTTATTTTCCATCTTGTAAAAATGGCATTATACTACCACTTTAAACAACAACACGACAGACAGAACTGTCAGATGTTTTCATCTATTCCAGAGTCAAGACAATATTAATATAGTTGATATTCGTTATACACTTCTGTAACTAAAATAATGAATTATTTAACTAAAAAAACATTGGTGTTTAGTGTTTAACATGGGATAACTACAATGTTATTACCATGTTATTTTATTTATACATTCATTTTAAAACCATGGCAAATTTGTATGAGGTAAGTTAAGGTGCAAACAGACAACCGTGTATGATCGCGTCACTTCAAAGGGTCATTCAGTCGGATAAATCATGTAAAAATTCGACACTATAAATGCATATATGAATACAAACATAGGACAGTAACTCCAACGGGTTCATACAACACCACAGAATACAAGACCACTAGTTTTATATATTCCAGCTTTTAACGTTACCGAGTTGTGCAGATAGCTAACGTTATGTTAAATAAAACAAAACGTTTGTGCAGCCATCGTACATACCATACACTGATACTCCAGGAAACACAGGCATCGAACACATTGTCATCTCCTTTGTCTTCTGCGAAGAGCTGAAGACAAATGCAAAAAAATAAGCCTAAGTCTAGGTGTGTCCACTTTTAAAGCTATGGAAAATAGTAAACGTATGCTCAAATGTGCTAAGGTCAATAAGCTATGTGCACAAGTGTTGTGATGAACTTCCGTTGGCGCCAGAAGTCAGCATATCTGTTTCTGTTTACTTGTGCAATCCTCAAAATGTCTGTTTTTACTTGATGTCTCCAGGATTTGCCTAAAATAAACATTAGCGCTGTTTATCGCATTGTTGATGCCTGGTCCCCTGCTCCAACAAGCAAGCGGGACAAAGGTTTGAAACTCTACATATCTAGTTATTTACATAACTACGAGGGTAAGTGGTTTAATCTAATGTGGTGTGCTGTTAGATAGCAGCTAAGCTAGTTAGCAACATGTTCATTTTTAGTGTTACGTTAGTATAGAAGCTTTTTTAAATGCAGTCTGTTCGTTTTTGGGGATAATTGTAATATCAATTGTTTTAACTTTATCTCTCTCAGTTTCTAATAAAGATCAGGGCACTGACAAGAATCCATGCAGACTGATGTAGATCCATTGTAAATAGGGTGGCCATTTCCATAACAAAAAGGAGGACACTTTGTGGCATTTAGTGAGGCAAGAATAATTGCATAGGACTCTGGTGTACTCGCAACTATACAATGTACTCGTAATACAATTTTGTCCATTATATCGATGGTATCATGATACAGTGATTCTGAAAAAGCCTACTCTATTCATTGCCAGACAATTTGATGTAGGCCTATATGTAACAGAAGAGGCAAAAAAGTGTTTGTTCACAGTATTTGTATTTATTCAAGACATTGTGATGTCAAAAAAGTCTTGCAAAGTGCACAGTGCCTGAAAACATAAAATTTCTGAACCTCTGGAAATAAAATAAATAAATAAATAAAATAATCTGGCAGACTGGCACAGTGACAGAAAACATAACATTTCTGGACTTCTAGAAAATAACAGAAATACATAAACAAATAATGAATGCGAAAAATAAATAAATACACATTACAGTTCTTAACAAAGTTCCCCCTCTGCAGCAGCTCAGGTGACAGCAGCACCTCTGGGTCATCATGGCCACCAAGGCTTGTTCATCTCCTGCGGTAAACATAAAAACAGGGAGTGGTACACATAAAAACATAGCAAAAATAGTGTTATCAGCCTTCAAAAATCTGTATTGTTTTAAACCCAATACATATTCATATTTCATAGTTCACATTCATAAATTCAAAATGCTGCATTAGAGATCAATTTGGCTTAAGAGCTTCCTACAGGAAATGAGTGTAGCCTATATATATTTGCTTCATTAAATACAAATCACAGTAAAGTAACTGCATCAGATTTGTGAAAACACATAAGACTCCATACACTCAAAAAATGATTCTAGCTGCTGCTCAGTTTGTTTAAATAAAATAAGCTGAACCAACACAAATCTTTAGTTTTTTACTTAATTGGCATTTGTACGCAATTGTATTATGTTAAATGAAATTAAATTTGCAAAAGTAGGTTAACCTAAACCATTTGTTTTGGGACTAACAGAATATTTATGTTGCATTGATTGAAACTGGGCAGTGGATTTCTAGTTCCCAGCATGCTTTGCGTAGGGATAGCTGGGGACAGTAAATGTTGAAATTAAGTGCTGTTTAATGTGTTTTTTAGTAAAGGGAAATACCTTTTAAAGTTTGATGTTCAGTTATATTTGACATTTAAAGAGTTTGTTATGTTGATTTTTTTGAGGTTACCATTATGCTGAAGTGTAGACCTTGTGTTAGGCTCTGGGTGGCTACATAAAATAAATCTAGTTGTTTCTCAACAAGCTTAACTGTGCTAAGCCAGTGATGAGAAGTCTTTATATGATCGTTACTTGCATGCTACAAATGTTACACTTAGCATATGAAAAGTGTTGTTTTAGTTTAGTTTTTTAGAAATATAAATAAAAATAGTTTGAGGGCCAGCACATAATTTACACAGTTCTACATATGGTCATCAGCTTTACCCCTCTCACAGTCATGAACATGTATTTGTGTGTAAACAGCTACTCACAACCTAAGCACAAGCGCACATCTTCACCACGATGGTAACAAAAAAACAAAAACAAAACATTTTATACGCTACAACTCTTTTAAAAGTTCAAAATAACTAAACATTAACCCTTAAACACTAACAGGGTCTTTCATTTCCTTAAAAGCGCAGAAAACTTGAGCAACTCTGCACAAGGGACCATTCTGAATTGCAATAGCACTGGTTGGATCAACAAGAGTGAATTATGTTTCAGGAAACATTCACAATATTCAAATGAAACTGGTGTGATCTCATTCAATTAGGATGAATTTTACTCATCAGTACAATTAACTTAGCTTAAGTTCAAATAAATCAGTTCAGCTGTGTGAAATAGGTGTCATAATTTGAATTAAGTTAGACCAACAAGTTATTTTTTTGAGTGTAAACACATAAGACTAGTATACTCACCAAATAGTTGATTGTCTATCTGCAATATTTCTGCCCTTTCCTGGCTGCTAGTTTTTTGTTTCCAAGGAACTTCTTGTACACATCTGTGCAGGGAAAGGTGAAATTGACACAAACTTGAAGCTCAGCCTTGATGCTGTCCACATCCAGACGATTCCTCTCGTTTCTCCATGCAGATGTCATCATTGAAAAGACTTTCTGTGTGTGCATTGCTGCATGGGATAGAGCAAATTATAGGCGCTGATCTTCCTGAGATTCACAAGTGGTACATCTACTTTGGATAACAGATATCAGATATCGCTCCTCACTGTGGCAACCTTCCATTTCCGGAGAGGTGAAGGAAGCTTTCACCATGGCATATTCCTCATACGGTCCATCCATATCAGAGTCTTTCAGATTGCAGGCTTAGACATCATCACTGTATTCTTCATATGAAACAGCAGTTGTGAGGTCAAGCTTTGCCACTTTGCTATGAAAGCTGTTCTCAGAGAAGTCATATCTTTCACTTATGTATTTCTTGGCTCTTTTCATAGAAACCAAGAAAATCATCCACACATTTATTTGCCAGGTAAGGGGGTAGCTGCTTGAGTTTGCTGTTCACAGTAAAGCCAAAGAACCTGTCCGTCATCCTTCTCTCAAGTTTCTGTTTCAGTTCAGTCATTACCTTAAATACACATGTTATGCTGAACGATTTGGCCTCAAGTGCTTCAATGGTGTCTGAGAAGACTTTAAGAATGTGACTGAGGAAAAGAAAATATGTCTCAGATACTTCAATGCTTTCCTTTCCAAACTTTCCACAAAAACTGGGAGCATTGCTCCTCACCTTCACTCTGAAAGTAGCTGATCAGGGGCTTCCAATACTTCAGTATTCTGTCAATAGATGGAAGCAGGGACAACCACCTTGTGACGACATGCCGTAGCAGGTTGCGTTCTTCCACTTTCACAAACTTACAGAATTCCTTCAACTGTGCTGTTCTGCTTGCTGACAGGCTAAAATGTCTGTAAACCTTGAGCACAGCATTTTCAACATCAAAATCCAGGCTGCCTGTGCATATCTTGTTGCATTGTGTAGGATATGGGCTAAACCAGGGGTGGCAACAGTTTTAGTCTGAGGGCCACAGTTACTTTGGCAAAGTAAACGGAGGCCACACTTTGGACAATTGCAATTAAACATAGTTACATGATTAAATGGTACAAATTAATGCAATGCAAATATGTATAAGGCTACTCTACAGTTACTTTGACAGCCTATTTCAAGGCCTGATACTTATTTTTGCTAGGCCTGTCTGACCTAGGCTACTCTAAGGTTACAATAACTGGATTTACTTTCAAGGATTCATTCCTAACCTACCCTGCATATTGTTCAACTGTCATTCATACCGCTGTACTTTTCAGAAGAAGAAACTATTAACAAAACTGCAAATGTATGTGTGCAAGTTACTTAACATACAGACTTCAGGCAATCTGGCTTGGAATTATCAATTAATTTATATATCAGAGGGACCTTCATCACTGAAAAAACATATTCAGTTTTCAGTTGTATTATTATTTTTTTTGTAATTTCTTTCACATATTTTGTTAAAATCTTTATAAATAGAACACAATTTAAGTGCAGATCAACTTCATCACACATATGTTTGCTTGAAAGATATAAAGGGCCTATATAGGCCTATGCATCTCACAAAATTTAAATTTGATTTAGCTGTATCATCACTATCTACGGGACATGCATAAGAACAACATGGCAACATGAAACTGAACAATGTTGTAAAAATAACATCATCAATCAAGGGTAACTTAATGGAACTTTGTCTAGGCCTACTTTAGAAAAATGTATTTCGGCCTATGCAACTGAGATGAAGAGCTTTTTGTCGGTGTTCTGTAACTCAATGTGAACAACTGAGACGGTCGCCTTTCTTTACTAAGTCACCGAAATCTGGGGTTGTGTTCGACGTTGAGATGCGCAACACGGACGACAGGTGTGTGTCGGTTAGTCGTGATCTGTAGCGTGACTTGTTAAAGTTCATTACAGAGAAAGTCTGCTCGCATACATACGTGGACCCGAATAAAACGAGCATCCTTTGCGCATGCCTCCGCATGTTAGGAAACTTGCCCTCGTTCAATGCACCGTAAAACCTGTCCAATGATGACGAGGCGAATTTCTCCTTGAAATTCGCCTCGTCGGGATCGCACTGCATGTCAATCAACTCAAGCTGAGCTTCCGGAGGCGCTTGGTCGCTGTCAAAGGAAAAGGGGGTGGACACCAGCTCCATCTCTTTTTCAATTTTTCCGAAATCAGAGAAACGCCTGTTAAATTCAGTGTGCAGATCCTCGAGTGTAGTGGTGTATTTGACAGTGAGTCGGGATGGCACATGCTTCATTGTGGCGAGAGTTGGGAAATGTGTAAAGCTCTTGTTTGTCATTTGTCGGGAAAACAGGGTCAGCTTTGCTCTGAATGCTCGCACGTAGGAATACAGTTCGTGCACGAACACATCCTTCCCCTGCAGCTTCCGATTGAGGTCATTCAAATGGCCCATTAAATCCACAGCAAATGCAAAGTCAAGCATCCAATCAGAATCTTCAAGTTCTGGAAAGTCACCAGCCTTCCCGACATTCTCCAGAAACACCCCTATCTGATCTCTCAGGTCCCACACACGGCGTAGCACTGTGCCCAGGCTCAGCCAGCGGACGTTTGAGTGGTATTGGACATCAGTGTGTTCTGCCTCACTCTCCTCCAACAACTGGATAAACTGGCGGTGGTTAAGCGCCCGGGCCCTGATGAAATTGACAAGTTTCACCACAGTTTTGGTGACATGATCAAGCTTTAACACAGACTTAGACAAGGCCTCCTGATGAATGATGCAGTGCAAGAAAATCAGAGTTGAGTTGGGGTCATCCTCTCTCACCCTGTCCTGTATCTTACGCAATAGCCCAGTGTTCTTCCCGGTGAGGTTTGGACAGCCATCAGTGGTCACGTTCAGTAACTTCGCCCACGGTAGGTTCATTCTCTGCATGCATCCTGACACCGCATCATAGAGGTCTGAACCCCTTGTCGTCCCCTTCATTGATTCCATCGCAAGAAATTTCAATGTGTCAGTAATACCTCTGATGAATATAAGCAGCTGGGCAGTGTCTTTAATATCAGTGCTCTCATCCAGCGCTATTGAAAAGTATGTGAAATCGGTGGCCCTTTTTAGCAATGCAGATGTCAGCTCATCATCAATTACCTCGATGCGACGAGTAACTGTACGGCGAGACAGGCTCACATTTTCGAACTGACTTTTGCTGTCAGGGCACAGCACGCTAGCTGCCTCTACCATACAGTCTTTTACAAACTCACCATCTGAAAATGGTTTGCTGTGTTTGGCGATTTTGTGTGACACCATATAGCTCACTTTTGTTGCTGACTCCTGGACATTAGACTGCTTGGTAAAAATATTCTGCCTGGCAGTTAAGTTGGAGGACAATCTCGTGGCTTTTTCTTCCCTCTCCTTTGCGGAGAAATTCACGGCATAATTAGCATGTTTAGCATTGAAGTGCCTGCTAATAGTATATTCTTTAAAGACAGCGATGCTCTCCTGACATATCAGACAAATCACCTTTGAGCCGACGTTCGTGACGAAATATTTTGACGTCCATTCTTTATTGAATGCTCGACATTCAGAGTCAACTTTTCTCTTTTTTACTGCACTCATTTTGACATTTTTTATGCCGCCGGCTGTTTAGAATTTGTTACTTTGAGGAGCGAAGAAGAGAAGTAAAGGCGCAAATTGTAATTTCACACAGCGACATCTGTTGGATTGTTTTTAACCCCTTTCACGTCAAAGATCACAGATTATTGTTGTTCAAAATTCATTACTCGTCAAAATATCACACTATTACTTCTGGACAATCTGAGCATCATTTTAGAAACTTCAGAAAGGTTTAAGACTCCAGCTTCGATATTTAACCACTGTTTATGATTAAACTGGTTTGCAGTGACATTAATTTCTTAATTTATGCTAGGAGTGCAAAATAATTAATCTGTAACGATCGTTATTTTGAATAGAAATCATTATACTCACACAACATTTATTCTCGTCTTCTCCGGTTTATTTGTGTTCAAATACATAAAAAATACAGCATCCGCCAGGCCTATTAGTCCAATGGTGCGCATATTTAGAGAAATAATGATTAGTTATCATGTTAGTAAAATATTTCGTCATACAGAAAAACATTTTTATAAATTTTTCACTGAATTATGCGATCTGAAGA
This sequence comes from Culter alburnus, assembly GCA_028476615.1. Taxonomy (NCBI): domain Eukaryota; kingdom Metazoa; phylum Chordata; class Actinopteri; order Cypriniformes; family Xenocyprididae; genus Culter; species Culter alburnus. The sequence goes on along the minus strand of JAOTNS010000150.1, from coordinate 8,032 downwards.
GCTCAAACAGCGAACGCAGCCAGATGTGTCTCCTCTTCCTGATTTGCGTCAGACCTGTCAATCATCTCACGTCACGTGGTTCATCATGCGTGATAACTAAGCTAAAAGTGACATTTCTTCACTGAAACAAGAAGCTAATAAATGCACAATTTAAGTATTTGTACGATTATGTGTTTTGTGTGTGATTTTCGTGCGATTTGGGGTTTTCATATAAATAATGAATGTCCAAATTGCGAGTGCATCGAGCGCATCGTGGGAGCCGGATTGAAGCAATATGCGGGCTGGATCCGGCCCCCGGGCCGTATATTGCCCATGTATGTTCTAGGAGGATCCACTGACAGAAATGTAATATAATATACTGCCATCCAAAGGCAAAGCACAGTTACTGCACATTTGATCAAAATTGGAGATGGTCCTCACTGCAGAACATGAGATCCAGGGGGTGGAGTTGGATCTATATCCAACTCCACCCCACGTGACCTGGTGGCAGCTGCCAGTCTGATTCTGGCAGGTCTGTAGGTGGTGGGTTGGTGGCTGGAAGAGTGTAACGTGTTTCCTATCACTCTTGCTGTATGGAAATACATCATTTTATTATAATGAATATAATATTATGACTCTATTCTTTTGTATGATTTATGTTTTATGTGTTTGTTTTTATCTCAATTAAAGCAGTCAAATGACCGTGATCTCAACTGGTTGAAACTGACGCTCAAGCCCAGCCAGCTGCAGTCAAGCTGCGAGTATAACATGTTCTCTATCACACTCGCTGCATGGAAATACATTATTTTATTGTTATAAATATATTGTTATGACTCTATTCTTTTGATGAAATTGTCTAGCTTTAATGATAATTAGAATAATTTTATGATTATATAGGCTATGATTTATATACAGTCAAACCAAAATTTATTCAGCAGTGGCTGGCTGGTTTAGGTCCAGCGAAGCGTCAGTAAGCAACCAGCTGAGATCACAGTCATTTGACCGCTTTAATTGAGATAAACCCACCTAAAACGTCAATCATACAAAAGATTAGAGTCATCATATTATATTCTTAATAATAAAATGTTGTATTTACTTGCAGAGAGAGAGATAGGCAATGCGTTATACTCGCATCTCAGCAGTGGCTGACTGGACTGAGTGTCAGTTTCAACCAGTTGAGATCACGGTCATGTGACTGCTTTAATTGAGATTAACCCATCTAAAACATCATACAAAAGAATAGAGTCATAATATTATATTCATAATAATAAAATTGTGTATTTCTGTGCAGCAAGAGTGATAGGGAATGCGTTACACTCTCCCAGCCACCAGCACACCGACCTGCCAGAATCAGACAATCATATGACCTGTCAGTGGCTGCTACCACCAGCCAGTTGAAGATTGAACTCCCACTCAACTATTTTCCACTCTGTCCAGATGACCAGTTCACTTTTGTAAATTAACTTCTTGGAAAATGCTCTACTTGTTGCATCCCCCCTTTTTGTGTTGGCAGCAAAGCCAAACATACTTCCTTGGATGGCAACTCTGACTCATAAGATCTTGATTCAGGCAATTGTGTGAACCATTCATCAGTTTTTGATAACTGTTCCCTAGAATTTTTTTCTTGAATGGCTGGTTAATGAATTCCAGCCTTGTGTATTTTTTAATGTGTGTGATTTTACACGTGTACAGGTGTCAAAAATTGGACTCTGTTCTCCACATCCTACAAGGCAGAGAAGTATAAAATGTACAGACTGGAAACTTGTAGGCAATGTGGAGACATTTTCAAAAACTTCACTTCAGGAATGAATTCATTGTTGGTTGTTTCCATGGGGTGTTTTGCTTTCAATGATGCATTAAAACACAACAAAAACAATGAATATTGAAATATTTCCTTTCTTTGCTAACCTGTAGGATATGAGGTCTAGGAGAAAGGGGAGAACTTGTGGGAAAATTTTTAGTGAGGACACCCACCCAGACTTCTGCAGCGAGTTCTGCCATCTATCTGACCTGAATTTAGTGGTGTTTGTGAGCATGATGTAATGCAGTGCAGTGTAAAAAAAAATGATTGTGTGATTGATCATTTAATCTATGTGGAAGTTTTAATTTTGAATATCCTGTGGTTTATTTTTTTAGAGATTAGTCAGTGTGCTCCCAATTTGGTTTTCCTTATGTTTCGTGTTCAAAGTTTCCCTACTTTATTCAGTGTCTGTTTTACTTTGTGTGTTAATAAATTTTTTTTTTCTATTTCATTGTGTTGGAATGCATTTTTCCTGCATTTAGTGATAAGTAATTTACCCTTGTGAAGTATATAAGTATCAGTGATGGGAATAACGGCGTTATAAATAGCGCGCGTTACTAACGCAGTTACTTTTTTCAGTAATGAGTAATCAAACAAATTACTTTTTCTCCCGTTACAACGTCGTTACCGTTACTGGCAAAAAAATGCCGTGTTACTATAATTGAGCTCACTGAAGCGGTTTTTCATCCGAGTAAGCTCTCTCTCATAGGACCTGCAAAGCTTTTTCTCTGGTGTGTGCTGCGGTTAGTCATACACAAATATAATTTTAAACTGATAATAATGTACGGTGCTCTGTCTGTGTGTGTGTGTGTTTGTTTTTATTACATAGTGGGGTCCTCAACACGTTAGCACACTCACATAGTGGGGACCAAAAACATAGTGGGGACCAAATCCCCGGTCCCCACAATGTTTTGCTTGTAATCGGCTCAGGTGGCGGTACTGATATGCCTAGTGCAGTTTTTTTTCTTGATCCCCTCCATGAACAAAAACCGGATTTCTGTGTGTGAGTGTGTGTGGCTGCGCTGCTCTACAGCGCCTCTGTAGCCTGGTCATGGAACTGCACCTCTACACACACATATGACGTCATATATGAAGATACACATCTTTTCAACTGCTCATGCGCGAATCGCTTAATTAAACGACAAAAACAACTTTAAACAGTGTCTGTCAATGTCGTTATACAATTTAAAGTGTTTACTTGTGCGTATTGTAAAGTGTTATAAACTGCGGCGTGGCGGGAGATTGTGAGACCGCGTGACATCTCTGAATCACTGGAACCGGAGGAGCGACGGGAGACGGGACCTGTTGAAATGAGACCGAGAAGAAGAAGAAAACCATTAAAAGATGTGGAAGATCATGTTCTCCGTTGCATCGACAAGACCGACGCACTGGAGGCCAAACACATAAACGATTATAAAGGTAGGTTTGTAAAGAACTTGGTTGTTGTCGTGACTGGATTGTGATTAGCACTATGGCGCTCCCCACATGACGCGGGAAATATAAATATATATCATGGCCATGAATAGGAAGTCTTCCACGAATGAATTATGAAACTGCTAACACCAGGGAATAAAATAGGAAATCGGGCCATGAATAAACAAGGCAGCGAATGATTTCTTATTTTTGTTAGCACGATATAGCAAAGAGCCTAGTATTGCTAGCAGGGCTCGTTTCTTAATTGGTAACGTTATGAGTGTTAAATATATAGTAATCTCATACGATTTAACAAATGATTTAAGTGGTTTAAAAATAGTAAATAAGTAATCATGATTATTTTATGGGATCTGGGTCCATTGGAATATAAAGGATATTGTGTTTTTTTTGTTTATTTTAGCAGTTTTAAATTGCTCTTTGTGAAAGTATCTGTAAATTAATGAAAAATATAAAGCATGAGCTATGAAGAATGTTGATACATTGGTTAAAACTATTACAAAGCATAAATTTGGTTACATTTGGCTAACCATCAGTGTATTAGTTACATGTCTGCAAGGAATTGTATTACAATTGTATCCCCCCCCTTTTTTTTTCAGGTTGTGGAGTGTTGCCTTAATTCCTTTTATTAAGGAGATTTTGTTGTCGAAGAGAGAATAGAATGTCGGGAGAAAATGATCACCTTAATTGAAGCCGAACAAAGAAGAAAGGCCAATCATGACACTTTTTTTATGTTAGACTTCATCTGGCAGAACAAGTGGAGGTAGTTTTTTTTGTTTTGTTTAATGAATACATTTTAAAATTTACAGTAAAAAAGTAATTTTTATTTTGTTCAAATCCAAATTTGGTCTTGTTGTGGTTTGTTAGGCTAAATGATCAATTTTTGTTTCCTGAAGCATTGATGCAACTCATGAGATGGCTCCCTTGGCCGCCTTATAAATATGATCACATAAACCAAAATTGTACAATGAAAGGATTATCGTTGAGGGAAAACCCCATTTGTGCCTGTTCGCTGCAGAGATGTCACTGGCCTTGAGAAACTGGTTTGGCAAAATTTTATATTATATACTTTTCTAATTTGTACAGTAAGAAATGGAAATTTTTTATTAAAGACACAGTATGTGCATTTTTTAAGATTAAAATATATAAATAAACTAGAATAATGCATACAGGTGCTGGTCTATATTAGAATATCGTGAAAAAGTTCATTTTTTTTTATGTAATTATTTCTAAAAAATGAACTTCATTATACTGATTCCCAACATGTAAAGTAAAAACATTTCAAAAGTTTTTTTTTTTTTTATTTGTTGATTAGAGCGTACAGCTCAGCAAGTCCAAAACCAGTATCTCAAAATATTAGATATTTACATTTGAGTTTATTAAATGACAAACCCTACAGTATAATTCCGGGTATCTCTTGTTCTTTGAACCACAATAATGGGGAAGACTGCTGACTTGGCAATGGTCCAGAGAATCATTGACACCCTCCCACAAAGAGAGAAAGTCATAGAAGGTCATTACTGAATGGGGTGGCTGTTTAAAGAGGATGTATCAAAGCATTAAATGCAAAGTGACTGGAAGGAAGAAACTGGGTAGGCAACAGGTGCACAAGCAACAGGGATGACCACAAGCCTGAGAATACTGTCAGTAAAGCCGATTCAACACTTGGGAGAGCTCACAGTGAGTCGAATGAAGCCGGATCAGCGCATCAAGAGCCACCACACTCACATCTTCAGGAAAAACTACCAAGCCACTTCTGAAACAAACACGCAGAAGCATCTACCTGGGCTAAGGAGAAAAAGAACTTGGACAGTGAACAATGTCGAAGCCTCTTTTCAGATTAAAGTAAATTTTGCATTAATGTTGAATCATGGTCCCAAGTCTGAAGGAAGACTGGAGAGGCACAGAATCCAAGCTGCTTGAGTCTTGTGTGAAGTTTCTGAAGTTAGTAATGATTTGGGGTGGGACGTCTGCTGGTTGTGGTCCATGTGTATTTATCAAGGCAAAGTCAATGTAGCCATCTTCCAGGAGATTTTGGAGCCACTTTATGCTCTCCATCTTCTGACAGGCTTATGGAGATGCTGATTTCCTTTCCAGCAGGACTTTAGCACCTGCCCACAGTGCAAAAACCAACTTCCAAGTGGTTTGCTGAACATGATATTACTGTGTTTTATTGGCCACCACCATGCCTGACCCTGAATCTATGGATATTTTCAGAGAAAGATGAAAACAGTCGATCCAACAATATACAGATGATCTTGAAGGTCTCATAGTGCCTCACAGTGCCACGGCTGATCACTTCCATGCCACAACTTCACTGATGCTGTATTTGTGCTAGGAGCAAAGTCTTGCTGTTATTGCTGCCACCGACCAAGTATTTGGTGTAACATTGACATACTTTAAAGAACTTGAACTTTTTCTGTTTGAAAATCCCTTTTTTGATTGATCTAGGAATATTCTAATATTTTGAGATACTGGATTTTGGGACTTTATGAGCTGTACGCTCTAATCATCAAAATTTTAAAAAAAACAAAACAAAAAAAAACTTGAAATGTTTTACTTTACATGTAGGATCTAGAAATATTAAAGTTCATTTTTTAAAAATATTCACAATAAAAAAAATGACTTTTTCCGAATTTCTAATTAACTGACCAGGCACCTTATATGTTGTCTGCATAACAAGATAATTTAGGCCTATTTTGTCAAAGATAGTTACCAAGAGGGAGCATATGTGAGAAAATAACACGGGAGCTAATGTGGAGCCCTGAGGAATCCCACAGGTCAATGTTACAGAAATGCAATTTACCAATTTGACAGAATACAACCAACATAACCTGCAGGGAAGTTCTGGGAAGGTTCGCTTTAGGTTATAAGATTAACTCAAAATAACCTGCAGGGAATGTTCTCTTTAGGTTGCAAAAAAGAACCAATAGAGAACGTTCGTATTTGGTTCCCCCAAAAAATAACCAACCAGGAACCATATGGAACGTTAGGGGAACACTTTGTGTTGCTGGGTTTATTCTATTTGAAGGGTTTTGTTAACATATTTGTTTAAATAAGGACTTACAAAGACATACGGAAAATACAATAAAAATAATGTAATTTTGTCCGGCAGTTTTTTTTTTTCCATATAATTTCCATCAAAAACTGTCTAATTTTCAACAAGAGCAATAGGGAGAGTTACTCAACATTGTGCAACCCAATTTGGATACACATGCCAACTTAATGCTTGACTTTTTCAGAAAAAAGGAGTGGAGAGTTTTTTTTTGCCGCTTTGAACTCATCATGACCTCTATGAATGTGAATACAGTTAGCGCGGGACCGCGGGTGCGACTGCGGGCCGTGTTGTGACGTGGCCGTGGAGTGCTGATTGCCATGGAAACATAACATCAATGTATAGACTATCCTGTCTCTCTGAAGTTTAAATCAGTCTGCTTTATATACATTGCTCCATTAAACCCCAACAGGTCATGAACACGTTTTATAAAAGTTTTCTTACGTATTCTACAACCCTGAGCTTGCGGTTCATCTTCTCAACTTTCTTCTGACTCTACTTCAGTGACAATGGTGTTGACAGTGCAAGATCTCTTTCAAACAAGTCTTTTATTTGAATGATCTTTTCCTCTCACACGATTTGAATTTTCTATTTATTCTGAGACGGCTCAAGTTGGTGATATGGCTCCTTTTTCTGAACTTTCTCTCCTCCAGACTGTAGCTTTTTAGCTCCCCAAGGTCAGTTGGACAGGTGGGGGCCTTGCTGTATTTTTAAAAGTAAGTTTAATGCAGACTTCTATCTACTGAGGCTTACTCACGTTTGATGTTCAGTTATTATGTTGAATTCTTTTAAATCTGTGTTGTGTACTCTTATGTATAGACCCCACATCAAAAGATTGTATAAGTGATTTTTTATTGGTTATCTCATGTTCAGATAATTTTATTTTGGGGGATTTTAATGTTCACTGTGTTGTTCTTCCAGACCAGAGTTTAATCAGCTATTAGAGTCTTTTGTCTATCACAGTGTGTTTAGGCCCCTACCATGAAGTGGTCATACTCTCGATATAGAGTTAACACCTTGGTTTTCTGTTGGCAGTGTGCAAATTGCTGACACTGTATTTCTAGTCACAAGACTGTTTTGTTTAACCCTACTTTTTCTTATAATGGTCAGGCTAATGATGGTTTGGTTGCTGTTTGAATCTCGGGTGCTAGATGTTTTTCAGTCCTTGTTCTGGTATGGGACCTGAGAGTTGATTATCCATTTAACTCTTCATGTTTCTGATGTTTTGAATTCTGTGCTCCTTTAAAAAAACTAGGAGAAGAAAGTCAAGACTCAGCCTTGGTTGGAACAGCAATAGCAATACTCTTAGGCAAGAGTGCAGGAGGCTGACCGTTAATGGCTCAAAGATAAATACAAGTCTCGTATAATCTTTGAGAGATTGGTTGACGAAGTTTCGAAAAGAGTTAAATTAGCTGATCAAACAGTTTTTTTACATTCTTAGAAGTTGTCCTAATTCAAAAATACTCTTTTTCCTTTATTACAGTACTTCAACCAGTTGTCTTTCCTTCATTTCTTTTCTGTGGACACATGTGAAACGTAAAAATTTTTACTGGTAAGATTGTTGGAATTGGCTCTGGATTTCATCTGTTAGTAATGATCCTGCTACTTTGTTGCTCCTTTTAAAAAAATTGAGTTTGTTCCTGTGTCCTGTCACGACTTCAAAACACGTTGCACAAATGATGCCTACTTGTTCCTCATGTGATGTTATCTCATCGGCTTGTAGTTAGAGGTGTGGCTCAAATAGTCCAAGCGTGTATCATTTTCAT